>VXBR01000134.1:6379-16765 GCA_013400215.1 Cisticola juncidis | reverse complement strand
GGGCATTTTTGGGGACAAACCCCTCAGATTCCAACACTCCCTCCCCATTCCTGGCTCTGGTGTCCCCTGTCTGCCACTTTTTGACACCCACAATTATAACATTGACCCAGAAAACGCCTTCCTCTGGGACTATTCCCTCCAAACCCAAAAATCCTTCAACTCTGTGGCCGTTTTTGGGCTGCAATCCCTCAAATCCCAGCGTGGGGGTCGCTGCTGGGGGATCCAGGTCGGATAATTCCAATTTCTGATTAATTCCAGGCATTTCTGAGCTGCAGGAATATTTTTGCTGCCAGCTCTGGGCTGTCAGATCCCACAGAAATCCTTGGCTCTGTCCCAGCTGACCCAAATTCCCGATTTTTCCGTGCTGGAGCAGGGGGAATTCTGCACCTGGATGAGCCAGAGGGAGCAGCAGCGTTCCCAGGCTGGGGACAGAGGGTTCTGTGTGCAGCCCCTTCCATGTTCATCCCACTCCTGAGAGAGAAAATCCCAAATTCCTGTGGGATTCCCATGGGTCAGATCCAAAACCTGATTGTGCGGGGACCATTCTACATTCACGCCGTTCCTAAAGGGAGAAAATCCCAAATTTTAATGGGATTCCCATGGATCAGGTCCACCACCTGCTTGTGGGTGGCTCCTTCCATGTTTATCCCGCTCCTAAAGGGAACAGATCCCAAATTCCTATGAAATTCCCATAGATCAGGGGTGAATGTGGAAGGAGCCCCCCACAAGCAGATGGTGGATCTGATCTATGGGAATTCCACAGGAATTTGGGATTTTCTCTCCCCAGGAATGGTGTGAATGTTGAAGGAGCCACCCACAAGCAGGTGGTGGGTCTGACCCATGGAAATTCCATAAGAATTTGGGATTTTCTCTCTCAGGAGTGGGATGAACATGGAAGGGGCCATGCAGAAACACGGGAATTTGGTATATTTTTCCTTTTAGGAACGGGGTGAATGTGGAAAGGGAAGAAGCAGATGGTGGGTGTGACCCATGGGAATCCCACAGGAATTTTGGATTTTCTCGCCCCAGGAACAGTGTGAATGTTGAAGGAGCCACCCAGGTGGTGGGTCTGACCCATGGAAATTCGGGATATTTCTCCCTTTTGGAACGGCGTGAATGTTGAAGGAGCCACCCAGGTGGTGGGTCTGACCCATGGAAATTCGGGATATTTCTCCCTTTTGGAACGGCGTGAATGTTGAAGGAGCCACCCAGGTGGTGGGTCTGACCCACAGGACTTTGGGATATTTCTCTCCTCAGCAGTGGGGTGAACATAGAATGGTTCATGCACAATCAGGTTTTGGATCTGACCCATGGAAATTCGGGATATTTCTCCCTTTTGGAACGGCGTGAATGTTGTAGGAGCCACCCACAAGCAGGTAGTGGGTCTGATCCATGGGAATCCCATGGGAATCCCACAGGAATTTGGGATCTGTTCCCTTTAGGAGTGGGTTGAGCATGGAAGTGGCCATGCAGAAACAGGTTTTGGGTCTGACCCATGGGAATCCCATTAAAATTTGTGATTTTCTCTCTCAGGAGTGGGATGAACATGGAAGGGGCTGCGCACAAGCACGTGGTGGATTTGACCCATGGGAATCCCATGGGAATCCCATGGGAATCCCATGGGAATCCCATGGGAATCCCATGGGAATCCCATGGGAATCCCATGGGAATCCCATGGGAATCCCATGGGAATCCCATGGGAATCCCATGGGAATCCCATGGGAATCCCATGGGAATCCCATGGGAATCCCATGGGAATCCCATGGGAATCCCATGGGAATCCCATGGGAATTTGGGGTCTATTCCCATTAGGAACGGGGTGAACATGGAAAGGGCCATGCACAAGCAGGTTATGGGTGTGATCCATGGGAATTCCATAAGAATTTGGGATTTTCTCTCTCAGGAGTGGGATGAACATGGAAGGGGCTGCGCACAAGCACGTGGTGGATTTGACCCATGGGAATCCCATAAGAATTTGGGATTTTCTCTCTTTAGGAATGGCGTGAATGTAGAATGGTCCACGCACAATCAGGTTTTGACCTGACCCATGGAAATTCCATTAAAATTTGGGATTTTCTCTCCCCAGGAATGGTGTGAACGTGGATGGAGCCACCCACAAGCAGGTGGTGGACCTGATCTATGGGAATCCCATAAGAATTTGGGATTTTCTCTCCCCAGGAATGATGTGAATGTTGAAGGAGCCACCCACAAGCAGGTGGTGGATCTGACCCATGGAAATTTGGGATATTTTTCCCTTTAGGAACGGCATTAACGTGGAAGGAGCCACCCACAAGCAGGTTTTGAGTGTGACCCATAGGAATTCAATAAGAATTTGGGATTTTCTCTCTCAGGAATGGTGTGAACGTGGAGGGAGCCACCCACAAGAAGGTGGTGGACCTGACCCATGTAAATTTGGGCTGTTTTTCCATGCAGGAATGGGGTAAACGTTGAAGGAGCCACCCACAAGCAGGTGGTGGATCTGACCATGTAAATTTGGGCTGTTTTTCCTTTTAGGAATGGTGTGAACGTGGAAGGAGCCACCCACAAGCAGGTGGTGGACCTGACCCATGGCAATCCCATAAGAATTTGGGATTTTCTCTCCCAGGAACGGTGTGAATGTGGAAGGAGCCACCCACAAGCAGGTGGTGGACCTGATCCATGGGAATCCCATGGGAATCCCACAGGAATTTGGGATCTGTTCCCTTTAGTAGTGGGGTGAAGATGGAAGGGGCCACGCACAATCAGGTTTTGGACCTGACCCATGGAAATTTGGGATATTTTTCCCTTCAGGAACGGCATTAACGTGGAAGGAGCCACCCACAAGCAGGTTTTGAGTGTGACCCATAGGAATTCAATAAGAATTTGGGATTTTCTCTCTCAGGAGTGGGATGAACATAGAAGGGGCTGCGCACAAGCAGGTTATGGGTCTGACCCATGGAAATCCCATTAAAATTTGGTTTATTTCTCCCTTTAGGAACGGCGTTAACGTGGAAGGAGCCAGCCACAAGCAGGTGGTGGATCTGACCCATGACAATCCCATTAAAATTTGTGATTTTCTCCCTCAGGAATGGCGTTAATGTAGAAGGAGCCACCCACAAGCAGGTGGTGGACCTGACCCATGGAAATTCCATAAGAATTCGGGATTTTCTCTCTCAGGAGTGGGATGAACATAGAAGGGGCTGCGCACAAGCAGGTTATGGGTCTGACCCATGGAAATCCCATTAAAATTTGGTTTATTTCTCCCTTTAGGAACGGCGTTAACGTGGAAGGAGCCACCCACAAGCAGGTGGTGGATCTGACCCATGACAATCCCATTAAAATTTGTGATTTTCTCCCTCAGGAACGGCGTTAATGTGGAAGGAGCCACCCACAAGCAGGTGGTGGACCTGATCCGTGCCGGGGAGAAGGAGCTGGTGCTGACGGTGCTGTCGGTGCCGCCGCACGAGGCCGAGAGCCTGGAGCCGCCCGAGGAGCCGCTGGGGCCGCCCTTCTACGACTACAGCGAGAAGCAGGCGGTGCCCATCTCCATCCCCACCTACAAACACGTGGAGCAGAGCGGGGAGAAGTTCGTGGTGAGGCCCTGACCCCGTGGGGAGAGGGGGAAAATGTTCTGGGGAACTTTTATGGAATTTTTTGGGGAATTTTTGGTCATTCTGTGGCCGTCCCCAGGTGTACAACGTGTACATGTTGGGGCGCCAGCTCTGCTCCAAGCGCTACCGGGATCCATGATCCCAAATCCCGAATTTTGGGGGAATTTTTTGGGAATTTTTTTGGTATTTTGCGGGAACTTTGGGGGATTTTTTTGGGATTATTTGGTCATTCTGTGCCCATCCCCAGGTGTACAACGTGTACATGGCGGGGCGCCAGCTCTGCTCCAAGCGTTACCGCGAATTCGCCATCCTGCACCAGAACCTGAAGCGGGAATTTGCCAACTTCACCTTCCCACGCCTGCCCGGCAAGTGGCCGTTCTCCCTGTCTGAGCAGCAGCTGGACGCCCGCAGGAGGGGCCTGGAGGAGTACCTGGAGAAGGGTAGGGGCTCCCAAAATCCCTGAGTCTCAAATCCTTGCTCCTCACAAAATCCCTGCTCAGCCCAAAATCCCTGCTCGGCCCAAAATCCTGAGTCTCAAATCCCTGCTCGGCCCAAAATCCCGAGCCCAAAATCCCTCCTTGTCCCAAAATCCAGAGCCTAAAAATCCCTGCTCATCCCGAAATCACTCACCTCAAAGTCCCTTCTCATCCCGAAATCTCTGCTCAGCCCAAAATCCCTCTTTGTCCCAAAATCCCTGCTCAGCTCAAAATTCCTCAGCCCAAAATCCCTTCTCAGCACAAAATCCCTCAGCTCAAAATCCCTGTTTCTTACAAAATTCCTCAGCCCAAAATCCCTGCTCATCACAAAATCCCTACTTGTCCCAAAATCCCTGCTCGGCACGAAATCCTGAGTCTCAAATCCCTGCTCGTCACAAAATCCTGAGTCTCAAAATCCCTGCTTGTCCCAAAATCCTGAGTCTCAAATCCCTGCTCGTCACAAAATTCCTCATCCCAAAGTCCCTGCTTGTCACAAAATCCCAAGCCTCAAAATCCCTGCTCAACCCAAAATCCCTCATCACAAAATCCCTGCTCAGCCCAAAATCCTGAGCCTCAAAATCCCTCCTTGTTCTAAAATCCTCATCCCAAAATCCCTGCTCAGCCCCAAATCCCGAGGCTCAAAATCCCTGCTCCTCACAAAATCCTTCCTTATTCCAAAATCCTTCCTCACTCCAAAATCCTGAGCCTCAAAGTCCCTCCTCACGCTGGGGTGACACTCCATGTGACACTCTGGGTGACACTCTGGGTGACACTCTGGGTGACACTCCGTGTGACACTGTGTGATGCTCCGGGTGACACTTGGGGTGACATTTGTGTGACATCTGTGTGACACTGTGTGACACTGTGTGACACTGTGTGACACTGTGTGACATTTGTGTGACACTGTGTGACACTCGTGTGACATCTGTGTCCCTCCCCAGTGTGCTCCATCCGGGTCATCGGCGAGAGCGACATCATGCAGGAGTTCCTGTCGGAGTCGGACGAGGTGGGTGACACCACCCCTGGAATTCCATGGAAAAATCCATGGAAAAATCCCTGCCAGGGCAGGAAAACCCCTCCTGTCCAATGTCCCTGTCCCCAAGTGCCACATCCCTGGGGTTTGGGGACAATTCCAGCACATCCATGGGGTTTGGGGACAATTCCAGCACATCCGTGGGGTTTGGGGACAATTCCAACTGTTTTTTATGGGATTGATCCAATGGAATTCCATGGAAAAATCCCTGCCCTGGAATGGGCAGGGTGGGAAAACCCCTCCTGTCCAACTGTCCCTGTCCCCAAGTGCCACATCTGTGGGGTTTGGGGACAATTCCAGCACATCCATGGGGTTTGGGGACAATTCCAACAGTTTTTGGTGGGATTGATCCAATGGAATTCCATGGAAAAATCCCTTCCAAGGAATTGCCAGGGTGGGAAAACCCCTCCTGTCCAATGTCCCTGTCCCCAAGTGCCACATCCATGGGGTTTGGGGACAATTCCAACCATTTTTATGGGATTGAGGCTTGGTCCAACAGAATTCCATGGGAAAAAACCCCCAAAGGTTTCCAGGGAATGGCCAAAGCTGGAAAAGCCCTCGAAGCTCTTCGGGTCCCACCATCCCCAAGGCCACCTCAGTCCCTGTCCCCAAGTGCCACATCCGTGGGGTTTGGGGACAACCCCAACTGGTTTTTATGGGATTGAGGCACCCCAAACTCCCAAAATTCCTCCAAATCCTTTGGGATTCGGGGAACACACCGGGAATGAGCCGGAATTCCAGAGGCTGAATTGATCCCAAAGCCCAAATTTGGGACAATTCCCGGGATGGCGACCCCGCAGTGCCCTGATCCCGAATTCCACGGGGGAATTCCCCCAAAAATCCCTCCTGAGAACAACCCAACCCCATCCCAAATCCCCTCTGGGGGGTTTTGAGGGATCCCAAATCTCTGGAAAACCAGAATTCCCTGATTTTTGGGGGGATTTTCCCTTTTTTCCCCCAGAACTACAACGGGGTGTCGGACGTGGAGCTGCGGGTGGCGCTCCCGGACGTCACCACGGTCACGGTCAGGGTGAAGAAGAACAGCACCACGGACCAGGTGTACCAGGTGAGCATTCCCACCTGGAATCTCCTTCCAAGGGGGATTTCCAGCCCCTCACCTGCATTTTCCTCTTTCTCACCTGGAATTTCCTCTTTCCCACCTGGAATCTCCCTCCCACCGGGAATTTCCAGCCCCTCACCTGCATTTTCCTCTTTCCCACCTGAATTTTTCATCTTTCCCTCTGGATTTTTCTCCCCTCCACCTGGATTTTCCATTCCCATGTGGATTCTCCTTTCCCACCTGGATTTTCCTCTTTCCCATCTGGATTTTCCTCTTTTCCACCTGGAATTTCCTTCCCCTCACCTCAGTTTTCCTTTCCCACATGGATTCTCCTTTCCCATCTGGAATTTCCATTCCCTGACCTGGATTTTCCATTCCCATGTGGATTCTCCTTTCCCACCTGGAATTTCCTCTTTCCCATCTGGATTTTCCTCTTTTCCGCCTGGAATTTCTGTCTTTTCCTCTAGGTTTTCTCTTCCCAACCTGGAATTTCCTTTCCCTCACCTCAATTTTCCTTTCCCACCTGCATTTTCCATCTTTCCCACCTGGATTTTCCTCTTTCCCACCTGGATTTTCCTCTTTCCCACCTGGATTTTCCTCTTTTCCCTCTGGATTTTCCTCTTTCCCACCTGGATTCTCCCTTCCCTCCTGAATTTTTCATCTTTCCCTCTGGATTTTTCTCCCCTCCACCTGGATTTTCCATTCCCATGTGGATTCTCCTTTCCCACCTGGATTTTCCTCTTTCCCATCTGGATTTTCCTCTTTTCCACCTGGAATTTCCTTCCCCTCACCTCAGTTTTCCTTTCCCACATGGATTCTCCTTTCCCATCTGGAATTTCCATTCCCTGACCTGGATTTTCCATTCCCATGTGGATTCTCCTTTCCCACCTGGAATTTCCTCTTTCCCATCTGGATTTTCCTCTTTTCCGCCTGGAATTTCTGTCTTTTCCTCTAGGTTTTCTCTTCCCAACCTGGAATTTCCTTTCCCTCACCTCAATTTTCCTTTCCCACCTGCATTTTCCATCTTTCCCACCTGGATTTTCCTCTTTCCCACCTGGATTTTCCTCTTTCCCCTCTGATTTTTTCTCTTTCCCACCTGGAATCTCCTTCCCAAAAGGAATTTCCAGCCCCTCACCTGGATTTTCCTCTTTCCCACCTGGCTTTTCCTCTTTCCCCTCTGATTTTTTCTCTTTCCCACCTGGAATCTCCTTCCCAAAAGGAATTTCCAGCCCCTCACCTGGATTTTCCTCTTTTCTGCCTGGAATTTCTGTCTTTTCCTCTGGATTTTCTCTTCCCACCTGGAATTTCCTTCCCCTCACCTCAATTTTCCTTTCCCACCTGGATTTTCCTCGTTCCCACCTGGAATTCCCTTCCAAAGGGAATTTCCAGCCCTTCACCTGCATTTTCCATCTTTTCCACCTGGAATTCCCTTCCTCTCACCTCAGTTTTCCTTTCTCACCTGGATTTTCCTCTTTCCCACCTGGAATTTCCTCTTTCCCACCTGCGTTTTCCTCTTTCCCACCTGGATTTTCCTCTTTTCCTATGCATTTTCCATCTTTCCCTCTGAATTTTCCTCTTTCCCACCTGGATTTTCCTCTTTCCCACCTGGAATTTCCTCTTTCCCACCTGGATTTTCCTCTTTCCCACTTGGAATCTCCTTCCCAACGGGAATTTCCAGCCCCTCACCTGCATTTTCCTCTTTTCCATCTGCATTTTCCTCTTTCCCTCTGAATTTTCCTCTTTCCCACCTGGAATCTCCTTCCCAAAGGGAATTTCCAGCCCCTCACCTGGATTTTCCTCCTTTTCCACCTAGATTTTCCACTTTCCCACCTGGAATTTCCTCTTTCCCACCTGGAATTCCCTTCCCCTCACCTCAGTTTTCCTTTCCCACCTGGATTTTCCATCTTTCCCACCTGGATTTTCCTCTTTCCCAACGGGAATTTCCAGCCCCTCACCTGGATTTTCCTCTTTCCCACCAGGAATTTCCATTCCCACCAGGAATTTCCATTCCCACCTGGATTCTCCTTTCCCACCTGGATTTTCCATCTTTTCCTCTGGATTTTCCTCCTCCCTCACCTGCATTTTCCATTCTCACCTGGATTTTCCTCCTTTCCCTCTGGATTTTCCTCTTTCCCATCTGGAATTCCCTTCCTCTCACCTCAGTTTTCCTTTGTCACCTGGATTTTCCTCTTTCCCACCTGGATTTTCCTCTTTCCCACCTGGATTTTCCTCTTTTCCCTCTGGATTTTCCTCTTTCCCACCTGGATTCTCCCTTCCCTCCTGAATTTTTCATCTTTCCCTCTGGATTTTCCTCCCCTTCACCTGGATTTTCCATTCCCATGTGGATTCTCCTTTCCCACCTGGATTTTCCTCTTTCCCACCTGGATTTTCCTCTTTCCCATCTGGATTTTCCATCTTTCCCACCTGGATTCTCCTTTTCCGCCTGGATTTTCCAATCCCACATGGATTTTCTTTTCCCACACGGATTTTCCTCTTTCCCACCTGAATTTTCCATCTTTCCCTCTGGAATTCCTGGGAATGCTGACCCCGCTCTCTCTCAGGGAATTCCCTGGTCAGAGAATTCCCGGGAATTCTGACCCCTCTCTCAGGGAATTCCCTGGTCAGGGAATTCCCAGGAATGCTGATCCCTCTCTCAGGGAATTCCCAGGTCAGAGAATTCCCAGGAATTCTGATCCCTCTCTTTTCCAGGCTGTGGCTGCCAAGGTGGGCATGGACAGCGTCACCGCCAACTACTTCGCCCTCTTCGAGGTCATCAACCACTCCTTCGGTGAGCCCGGAATTCCGGGGGGTTTTTGGGGAAAAAACCTGGGAAAAAGGGAATGGAGGGGATCTGGTGGGATTTGGGAATTCCAGGGGCGGCTCCAGCTGGGTTTGGGAGATTCCAGGGGTGGGAATCCCATGAATTCCAGGGTGAATCCGTGGGATAGGGAAGGGTTTGTTCCCAAAATCTCCTGGAGCCAGGATGGGGAATCCTAAAATGGTTTGGGGTGGGAAAGATCCTCAAAGATCCTCGGGATTTTGGGATCCCCATCTGTGATCCCAGGGTGATCCAGGGCAGTCCCAGGGATGGGGAATTGTCCTGGAAAAGCCCCACGAGACTGAGGCCAATCCCTGCAATCCCTCTGGAGGATTTGTGAGCCATTTTAGAGGATTTGGGTCCATTCTGGAAGGATTTGGGAACATTCTGGAGGATTTGGGTCCATTCTGGAAGGATTTGGGTCCACTCTGAAGGGTTTGGGACCATTTTAAAGCAACAAAATCCCATTTTAACGCCGATTTTTTGTCTCTCCCGTTACCCCCACCCCTCCCTGCCCCTTTTTGGGGTCCCCAGTGCGTAAATTGGCCCCCAACGAGTTCCCCCACAAGCTGTACGTGCAGAATTACACGTCGGCCGTGCCGGGGACGTGCCTGACGCTGCGCAAGTGGCTCTTCACCACCGAGGAGGAGGCGCTGCTCAACGACAACGACCTGGCCGTGGCCTACTTCTTCCACCAGGTACGGGATTCCCGGGATTCCCTGGAATTCTGCTGGGATTCCTGCTGGGATTTCCCCAGAATTCCCCAGGATTCCCGCTGGGATTCCCTGGAATTCCCGCTGGGATTCCCCCGGAATTCCCTGGGATTCCCTGGGAGTCCCGCTGGGATTCCCCCGGAATTCCCTGGGATTCCCTGGGAGTCCCGCTGGGATTCCCCCGGAATTCCCTGGGATTCCCTGGGAGTCCCGCTGGGATTCCCCCGGAATTCCCTGGGATTCCCTGGGAGTCCCGCTGGGATTCCCCCAGAATTTCCCGGAATTCCCCGGGATTCCAGCTGGGATTCCCCGGGAATTTCCCAGGATTCCCGCTGGGATTCCCCGGAATTCCCTGGGATTCCCTGGAATTCCCTGGAATTCCCGTGGAATTCCCGTTGGGATTCCCTCTGGAATTCCCTGGGAATTCCCCAGGATTCCCCGGAATTCCCCAGAATTCCCCAGGATTCCCCAGGATTCCAGCTGGGATTCCCCGGAATTCCCCCGGAATTCCCCAGAATTCCCCGGGATTGCCGCTGGGATTCCCCGGAATTCCCCGGAATTCTCTGGAATTCCCTGGAATTCCCGCTGGGATTCCCTCTGGAATTCCCCGGGAATTCCCCGGGATTCCCGCTGGGATTCCCCCGGAATTCCCCTGGAATTCCCCGGGATTCCCGCTGGGATTCCCCCGGAATTCCC
>VXBR01000132.1:0-30219 GCA_013400215.1 Cisticola juncidis | reverse complement strand
TTTACATTTTCCATTCCAAGGAGGGTTCTACCTTCCTTAGCAGATACCTGTCTTTCAAACCAAGACAGCCATCCTGCAGTTAATGCATATATTGGTGACAATCCCAAAGTACTTTATATGCTGCATTTAACAAACACATTATTAGTTACCTGACTGACTCTTTTGAGTGCAAATGGACCCATAGTTAGTATTCTTGCACTCATGGTTGGGCATGTTGTTTTTGCAATAAAACACTGTCAAGTCCACCACGTCTTCAAGTGCCACATCTGCACATCCTGATGAACAAGTGGACTGAACTGAGCCTGCAGTGAACCCTGGCAGTAAGCAAACAGCAAACAGCAGCCTGGGCTACCTCACAAGGAATATATTCAGTAGATCAAAGAAAGCGAATATAGCTCTTCCACTGTCACTTGGGTTAGACTAGCTCTGGAATATGATGTGCAGTTAAACGTAGGCTACCAAAATGGTAGGATCTGAAAGTCATGTCCTGTGGGGCGAGGCTGTAGCACTAGGGCTAGTTCATCCAGGGGAAGTGTTGATGACAGTGGCACCTACTAACAACTCTGTCACTGAAAGGAGAGGATCAGGCAGGCACAGCTAGGTCTTTCACAGTGGTACATGTAGGAGGGAGAGAGGAACAGGCAGTAGTTGAAACATGGGAGGCTCAGGCTGGACATAAGGAAGAAAACACTCACAATGAGGAAAATTATGCAGCCTAGAGAGACTGAAATCTTTGTCCCTGATGCCTTCCAGACTGTATAGCACTCTGAGCAACTTGGTCTGAATGCACTGTTGACTCTGCTTTGGGTGGGAGTCTGGATAGAGACCTCTCATGCTCTATGCCAGCCTTCATGACCAAGTGATTCTAGGTGTTTCACAGGGCATCAGTGAGCACAGTCTCAGGCTCTTGTTACATTTTAGTAAACAAGAAACTCTGCAAGAGACAAATACAGCATTTGAAATTAGATTTCAAATTAGGTTTAAGATGGGAATGATTAAATTTCCGTCTTGGCATGTAATTCATATGATTGAACTGTGAGCCTAGGTGTGTGAGCCTAGCTTAGATTAAGGAATGGCAAATGAGAAGCTCTGGAATGACAGTAAGTGTGCTATTGGTCATTAAGTTTCCCAGGGGAAAAATTAAGACTCTCACCACTCTGAGTATATTGATCTAATCAAGCCTTTGCCTAGTGCTAGGTTATGGAGATGTGTATTCTTCAGTGTGACAGTATGAGCACAATTAAAATGCATGCCTTAAAAGAAACTTAGATCAGGACCCACTTGGTTTCTCAATGTAAAAATTAGAAGAGATATTCCACATAATACCAATGAAGCTAATTTAATTTGGGGATTATGGTTGAGGGTTAGTAGACTCTCTAAAATGTCTGTATAAATGACAGAGTAAACGAGAACTGAAAAGGAAGAATAGCACAATACCAGATAGTATTTTCATGGTTGAAATAGTAAATATTTTACCCTATTACTGCTGAACATTGTCCAAAGTCATGGTTCACCTTTACTGTAGTAAGGTGTAACTGTCACTAACACTGTCACCTCAGTTCAGTTGGGTAAAAAAAAGGGATACTTGAGATACTTGATATCCTTCTTCTCAGCCTCTGGCTGTCTCTCCAGAACGGCGAAGATTTTCACTCAAATCTGGGTTGTAGGTTGTATCTGTCAACCAATAGCAGATGTGATAATAGGGTTAGAGCTGACTTTGTATTTAGGGCTCAGTGCAACAGGTTATGTAGAACAAAATTTAGCCTCATTACCAAAGTTATTAAAAATGTTAGCCTTCAAAGCTCTAAAGGATACTGTGAGTTGGGCTTCTCTAGTCCTTTACTGCATGTTGACTAACCTAGAACCAAGATTTCATTAATTTAAAGATAATCTATTGGAAGATTTCTAATATCAAATCAAAATCAAATCAAATCTCAAAGCAGACTTAGAACAGCAGATTCATTCTCATGTTTGGCTGTCATACAACCCAGAAGTGTATTAAGGATAAGGATAGTTTGTGATAGAGTTTAGATAAAAGGATCGCACTAAATTACAGTAATTTTTGAGTTTTATACCAGAGTAAATTGTTAAAACATGATGGTTTATTTCCCTGTGGATTTTTCCTGTCATGTTCTGGTAACATTATCTGTTTAGAGGTGTAAGACAGATATAAGGCTGTATTAAAAGCTATGGTTTACAGACATAGAAACTAAACAGAGGAGAAGTGTCCTTTGTTCTTCAGTCCAGACTTGTCTGTATTTCCCTCCTTTCACCATTCCTTTTCCTGCTGCTTGTAGCTTTGAATCACAAGGCTATAAGCAGAAAAGGAGGAGAAAAAGCTATGCTTCTTCCATAAGGCTGGCAGTAATGGACTGTCTGGAGAGAAATTGGATGCCAAAATTTCAATTAAAGATGTGGAGAATATCCTATATTAGCTTTGAGCCTAGGTTGGGAATAGGATCATTCTTGGTCCAACAGTTTTTGATAAGTAGATTCATACAAGATCTAACAAAGGCCATAGAGTTCAATCAAGTAGAGTTCAGTCAAGTATCACTGTAAGATTAGTACAGAAGCAATGACAAAAAGTAAACTAGATATAGGCAGGATTTTTAAATTTTGGTGGAGTGGGAAGGACTGAGATACCCATGTATCTAATGCCAGCATTGTTAGGAAGCTCAAAACTCATGTTAGCAGGTGCTAAGAGCTATCAAGAAAGGACAGGTGGACTCACATTAGAACTGAACTTGACCAGTCTTGTGCTGTTATAATCAGACCTGCCAGGTGTTATTAGAGGTCTTATTGAGGTTGGGGTTTAGTTAAGAGTCTGGTCCAGCAGTACTCACTGAACTGGGTTTATTGCTTCTCCAAATTCTCTTGAGTTAGGCCTAGGACTATATTAATGATTGTTCCCCCGGATGAACTCAGGGGCTGCTGAGTGTCATTGAGTTTAAATTGGTGGCAGAACTAGTGTGAGTGAAATTGAGTGTGCTGTACTTACTAATATGTCTGGCAGATGCAGTGGGGATTGCACAAAGGTCAGGACACAGAACCTGAGTAACAGATAAGTTTACTGATATATGCTCAAACGTCAGTCAAACTAGATAAGGTTCCATATTTGACATGCTATATGATTAACTTTTCTTTCTAGCTCCTTACCTATTACTGGACTAGACAGGGCTTACATGCTGTGTTAGGGTGATGGCAGGTTCATTGTCAGACATTAGGTTTTGTTGTGGTGTGACATAGCAAGGTTCAAATTCCATATGTTTATGTACTAAGCTCATGGGAGCAAGGGGGGTAGATGTTGCTGTCGTGTGCAATGCATGCTGCTGCTATAGTATTTTTTGATGAAAAGGTGGATGAGAAGGAAAGGAAAATGCTTGTGTCTCTGCCTACCATTCCACAAACATGTCAGCAGCCAAGGAATTAGTCACTGAATCCAAGACAGGAAGATCTGTTGGTGTTTTTCCTTGATGGCTGCTTCTGCTGATTACCTTCAGGGGGGCAAGTGCTGGAAAGAGTAATTATCTCTGTAATCCTAACCAGATTTCCTAATCATCCTTTTACTGCAATATGAATAACATTGTTCCAGTCTCTCTCAGAAGTATTACTCACTTCTCTTAATGATGACACACTCACCACTGGCAAAGCTTTAGAGCATACTGAAAGCATGTCCATCAAGGAGATAATAAAAAGCACCCAGCTGCTTTGATAGAAGGAACTGGAGTGCAGGAAAAAAAAAGCATGGCTATCCAAAATGCTCTTTAGGAACAACCTAAAGGCACATTCAATTAAAACTACTTCTGTTAAACTCCTGACCACTCTTCAGTAAAAGAGAATCAGGATGAGGTGATGGTGAAAGGGTTTTGACAGAAACTGGGTATTCTTTGGCAGATACAGTTGGAATACTGAGGGAGCAACCAACAAGAACAACAAACTAATATATTGGTGTTCTGAATTATCCTGTAAAAAACTGTCTACTTACACACTCTTCTCTGTGCTCTCCTATGCCATACCCCTAATATCACTATCTTCAAGTGTAAAAACCCACAGAAATACCTCAGAATGTCTATGGT
Organism: Cisticola juncidis; assembly: GCA_013400215.1. Classification (NCBI taxonomy): domain Eukaryota; kingdom Metazoa; phylum Chordata; class Aves; order Passeriformes; family Cisticolidae; genus Cisticola; species Cisticola juncidis. The sequence goes on along the minus strand of VXBR01000132.1, from coordinate 26,143 downwards.
ATTCCCTTGTGTTCTCCTGAAATAAGGGGGATGCTTGTCTGAGTAGCAAGGGTTTATTAGGCATACTGCAGTACTGCTAGATGGGTTTTCAAGAAATCCTACTGGTTTAGGAAACTAAAAATGCTCTGGTGTAAGAACTACCGAAGAGAAGGACATTTTTATTTCATAGATACTAATTAAAGATTTGTCTATCAAATAAGGGAACTTATTCCAAAAGTTATTAAGAAAGAAATAATTATCTCTGTAAGACTTCATGGAAACTTACATAACAATAACTTCAAAAGGATTAGTTATAATTAGGATCTTCTGTTTTACAAACTAAATAAATATAGAATACCTTTCAGTATTTTGAGGAGATACTAAATTCAGATCTGTTCAATGCAACTGGAAGATAACCTGATTATGAGACACTATTGCTCTAAAAAAATCTTTTAAAAAGCTCTTTTCAAAAGTAAATCAAAACTGTTAAGAAATCGGGAGATGCAGCAAACCAAATTAGCCCAATAGGAATGCAACGTGAAAAGATTAATATGAATTTAGGTGGAGTGGGTACTTATTGCCTTATAACTTATTAACTTATAACAATAACTTATAACAATATAATTGTTATTTAGATGTTTTCCTTGCATTCAGTAAAGTCTGAAAGATAGCAAAGTGGTAGATACATACATTAAACCTGGTAAAAACCTAGCCAAATAGCATTCTTCTTATGCTGCAGAGAATTAAATTCTGTTGTTATGGAATTCCAGTGTTCATAAGGAAAAAAAAAAAACCCTGAAAAAAAAAACCCCTTTGGAGGTCTGTTTCTGATTAGTGAGATCATATGATAAAATATGCATACTTTTTTTAACATTACTTAAGAGAAGGAGATAGCAGAGAGAATTTGGAACATCTCAGTTTACATGTGTCATGGTTTTAAACCCATCTGGAGATGAAACACCACACAGACATTTGCTTAACTCTGTCTTTCTTCCACCCTCACTCCACTGGAATGGGGAAGAAAATCAAAATAAAACTTGTATGTTGAGATAAGAAAAATCTAGCAATTGAAAAGAAAGTAAAATAATAGTAAACAATTAAAAGAGTGATAATAAAAAGCGAGAAAACCAAACGATCTGCAGTTGCTCACCACTGACTGAGAGATGCCAGATCTCCCTTTCTGGACACAGACCAGCCCCTTCCAGGTAATTCCCTTCAGTTAATATTCTGGGTATGATGTTCTGTGGTGTGGAATATCCTTTTGTTTGGTTCAGGTCCCTTGTCTCAGCTGTATTCCCTTCTGCTTTATTTTTCTCACCTCCCCACTGGTGGAGCATGAGCCAAAGAAAATAAAGTCCTTGATTTAGGATAAAGACAACTTAGCAAAAACCCCCAAGCATCAGTGTGTTACCAACACCATTCTGATTCCATACCCAAAACACAGGAGTGGAGCAGCTTCTGAGAAGAAATTAACTCTGCCCAAGCTGAAACCAGCACAGCATGAAATCACAAGTTCTCAGTAGAAACATTTGAATACTAGAATGAAAAAACCCAAACTCCTTCAGACTCTAGGACTTTGCTTGGATTTTTGGTACTACAGCGCATTGGCAATAGGTCCAACTGTTCAGGTAAAGATAAATTCACTGTATATTAGAAAAACTCTGGTTTTTGTCTTATACTTTAATAAAGTTTATTTCCCTGATATATGTATATAAATATATATAAATATATAAATATATAAATGCCAATATAAATATATAAACGCCAATTTCACTAATGCACAAAAACTGGTGGTACTAAGGACAACATACTTTGTGTGAAGTACTAGTACTTTGTACCACCTTTTAGTAGTGACAAAGCAGAAATATTCTGCAGAAGCTGAGAATCACAACTTTGTGGTTTTTTTATTTTTATTGCAGGCATATACCTGAAAGGAAAAGAGTAGCAGCTAGTATATTTATGCAATTTGCTCTTGCAAAGACTCCAGCCAGAGGATGAGACCACATTGTTTTGTTTACTAAGTGAACAGGTAAGTGAAGTACATAATTTCTAAAGACCTGTATCAGAGTAACCAAAAGAATTAAAAATAACTTCAGAGGCTTCCATCTTCTTGGTGGAGCAGTTGCCTTTAACAGTTTTGCCATTAATTTTAAAGATAATGTTCTAGTTCATTTTCAAGGGAGAATCTAGTCCAAGCTCAAGAGAGATCAGTGACGTGTTTGTCTTTCCTTGGAGATTTTCATCCAGCGTATCTAGAAGATATAGAATGATGCGGACATTATTTCCAGTGTCTTCCATGTTATTTTTACAGTAGGAAAATCTTCTCTGTAGAGTTTTCTCAATTTTCAATATTTAAATGAGGAAAATAGTAGCCCTTTTCTGTTCTTTATTCACTCTGTAAGTTTTCACCAAGGATAAATATATACATACANCTCCATCTTGGTCACAACATGACATGTGCAGCTAGGACCCTTAGGGATCCAAGAACCCCCATCAGGAGACAGCCTTGCTTGCGCTGCTTGCAAGCTGTCCCTTGTCACTGCCACTGGTGCCTGGGTTAGCCGTGTGGACAGAGACTCTGAGGTCTCCAGCAGCACCGTGACACATACACATAACTAATGTATATGTAATAATAATACATATGTACAGAGCTTCACAGAGTTTCACTGAATAGTCTGAGTTGGAAGGGACCCACAAGGATCATCAAATCCAACTCTTAAGTGAATGGCCCATAAGGAGATTAAATCCGTGACCTTGGTTTTATTATATGCATGTGTGAATGTGTAAATGTATTGGTAAATTTGTCTATCTGTTCATAGGTAGCTTCATATCCTTTTTTTTATTTTTAAAGCAGAGGACCCAGGACAGGTCACAAATATATAACTGGCTTCCTACAGCTGCTTCAGATTATTTGACATCTGTTGTGAGTTTATAAAGCATGGATTATGCACCCTAGGGTGTTGTTAGGAAGGAAAGGGACTTCCTAATGATCATTTGAATGCTACACGTAAAGTTACTACAAAATTTCTTCCAGATGGCAACAAACACTTGAAGTTCTATCCCAGTCCTTTAAGATGACCATATCTATTTTGCCAGCAATGATACCTGAAACAATGGTTTAAGAAAGCATCGCTTAAAGAGAGGAGCTTCAGCTAATGAAATAAATCTAGCTTTTTCAGTCCTGAGGAACAAAGCTGTATTATAAGCATACAGGGAACTCATGAAACTCACTGAACTCAAGGAACTCCAAAAAGGAACTATCGTGGGTGAGCTTCAGCACATTATTTCTTGAAAATACACACATTATTAAAGCCCATGTACTTGGGTGCCACAGGTTCTCTGACCTAATGTGATCTGTTATTCATTTCATCAAACAGCCTCTACCTCATTACAGAAGCTTTATATGTGTGTATGAGTGTGCACATTCTTTGTATGTAGGACAGTGCATACTCTCACTTTAGTCATATTCAAATATTGCAGGAATGAAAGCTCATACTGAGTTGGAAAAATTTTAGAGCATGAGTTTTGCTTTTGGGAAGATGCAGAACAAGACAAAGAAGAGGCAAATGTTATACTCCATTTATTTTCATTAGAGTAAAAGCAGTGAAAGTAAAAATAGATGAAAAGCTGCTTTCAGAGATTGATGAGATGTTATTCTAACAGTATAAATGGCCTACATATACTAAGACTGTGGTAAGTAACTGTGTTTTAAATTACAATAAAAATTGTTTATCATCAAAAAAGGAAGATGTTATCCAGAATTTGTGGATTTCATTTCAGTGAAAGCAACAGTCAAAGTGCCTGCTGTGAGTTCAGGAAGTCTGGGCAAATGTCCACTAGACATACAAAGAGGGCCTGTGCAATCGCTTTCCTAGGTCGGTGTCATAGAGGTCACTTCAGGGCGTGACAATCACATCAGTGTGATGGATGTCATGGGAGGGACCCACTTCCTCTGCATATCTCAGTGAGGCCAGCACATTCAGGGTGTGTCAAACTCATCTTTCTGTGCAAGCTACGTGTGCCCAGTATATTTATGCAGATGGGAGCAGCATGTTAAGGCTGATTGCATCCACTGGATGTAGTCTGCACAGAACTTTCAGTCTTGTTTTAATCTGGAATTTTCTCAGTGTAAGACACCTTTGTAGGACAGTCTCATCTGTGAGAAACAGAAGGAAAAAACACCCTGGAGAGGTGCTCCAGCACATCTTCTGGAAGACAAGTGTTAATTGCTACGGAGGTTAGGGAAATGAAGAGTTCATAAATGAGGCCCTGGCCTGAGTACTGGCATCACCATACTGATAGTCATGGCTCTTCCAAGAATAAGATGTTCTTGCAAACACATACGTAAGACTACTGTGGAAGGAGGACAGTCTTAACAGTCGAGGGGCATCAAATTTAGAAATCTGAACGTTATATTTCCATGTTTCCTGATCCATATTGTGTTGCTGTCCACTGCACTTTAACAGTACCTGATTAATTTTGAACTTAGAAATTATGTAGTAGATGAAAATTTGTTGTAAATGGATGTAGTTATCTAACCCTTGATGGAAGACTTTAATAAAAAATGTAGTATTTATATTCAAACCCTGAAGCTCATATCTTTCTTATCTAAGACACAAGGTGATCATAGTCTTCATGAATGAAATGTTTACATCATTCTCCTCATGTGCTATTTCAATACTGATGCTGGCATTTAATAAAGTATAGTTTTTCATAAAGTAGCTCCTCAGTGAGCTATTCAGGACATGAGATATCTGGATTCTGTGTGAACCACAACATGAGAAAACCACCTTTCAAACCTCACTTTTCTCATTAAGCTTGTAGATTGCTAAGCAATCGGCACTGCTATTCCTGCTCTTGGAGCTCTGACACTATAGAAAGGGATAAGAGAGATTACAATTCAAAGCATGTTAATCCTGTGGTAGAAATCAAAGTTCATGGCTTTTACACCCCTGGCTAAACCTGATAGCAGGGGTTTACCTGCCTGGCTCACACCCTGATGTGTGTATTTTACTTATCCGTCAGTGGGAGTAGGTGTGCAGCTCAACTCCCAAGACTGAACATCAGGTTATTTTTATCTTTCCTGTTCTAGCAGACATCCAATATGTCCTCAGGAACCAGAGACTAAAAGAGAGCTAAATTCTCCCCAAATATGTGCATCACTGAAGAAGCTTTAGGAAAGATTTGCATTTTCCTTATCAGAGTCCTAGGGCAGGATCTCACTTCATCCTAACAGTAGCATGCAGGGGAAACTCTGTTTTGCCTGTGGAAAGCTGCTGAATGAGGAAGAAGAATGGATATGGTGGGCTCCAACTTCATATTTAGCTGCACAGCAGTGACTCATTTAGATAATGTGCCTGAACGGGTTTATCAGCAGAACCCACAAGAGCTGAGATTCACAGCTGTCTTTCAGGGTATGCCTGCTCCCTGCAGCAAAGAAAGGAGATGGAGATGTAACAATGGAGAAGGATGCTTTCCATTTGTGTGTAAGACTGACCAGGTTAAATTTACTTTAATAGGGAGCAACACTCCATATTCCCTTTTCAAACTGTAGAGCTGTTATTTAACACATGCACTTTTTAGATAGGTCTCAGTTTTGCATTTAGTATTACATTACAAAAAAGATATTATTTGATAATCACTGGAGATAGAATAAGGAAGGAATCTGAGTGGTACTATAGCTTAAACTAATTTATTTTTTGTTAAAGTAAATAAGACTGATGATGGGAGACTGAGGTGAATCAAAATATTTCATAGGTAAAATTGTGAAGTAGCAACCTGAAAGCACAACAGAATCATAGAACTGTAGAATCATGGAAGACCCTGAGCTGGAAGGGACTCATGAGGATCATTGGGTCCAACTTTTGATTCCACACAAGTCAAGCAAAAAGATGAATCATATAATCAAAACATGCGTTGTTCAAAAGTTTTTTAAACACCAACAGGCTTGGCACCAAAAGCATTCCCCTGCTGAGTCTGTTTCAGTGCTTGACCACTCTCTCAATAAAGAAGTTTTTCTTCCAACTGTTTTTCTTCCAACTTTTCTTTCTATCTGTTCTAATATAGCTTTAATTTATTGCCCCATGTCCCAGCACTAGACACCACAAAGAAGAGATCAGCACCCCTCTCTCTTCTTTCCCTCATGGTGGATGTTGTGGACAATGATGACATCACCCCTATGCCTCTGCTACTCTAAGATGAACAAACTTAGTACCCTCAGCTGCTGCTCATAAGTCAAACCTTCTAGTTGTTTCACCATCTTTACTGCCATCCTTTGGACACATTCTCATATTTCTCTACCCTGCTTCTGTTGTTGTGGCCCAAACTGCATACAGAGTCCTCACCAATACTGAGTATAATGAGACAGTGACTCCTCTTGATGGTTAGAGCATGCTGCTAGGATATGGTTGACCTTTTTGGCTGCCAGGACATACTGTTGACTCACACTGAGCTTAGCATCATCCAAAACTCCCAGATGCCTTTCTGCAGAGCTGTGTTCCAGGCCCTCATCCCCTCATCTATACAACATCCAGGATTACACCATTCCAGATGCAGAATCTGACATTTTGTCCTTGTTAGATTTCGTACAAGTGGTGATTGCCCAGTGTTCCAGTATCTCTAAAGGTCTCTTCAAGACCTCTCTGCCCTGGAGGTAATAAATGGCTTCTCCAAATTCAATAGTGTTGGTAAACTTACTTATTGAGCATTCTCTGCCTGTGTCCAGGGCAGTGATGAAGACAGTGAAGGTAACTGATCCTAAAACTGAGCCCTGGAGAACACAATAATGTTCTGTAGCCAATGAGATATTGGCCCACTTACTACAATTCTCTGACCCTGACCCTTTAGATGATCAAGATTATAAAATACTTGACGTTGGAAAGGATCACTGAAGTTCATCTAGCCTTGTCTCTCTTTAATTTAAGGCATGTTCAGATTGCTCAGGACCCTGAACTGTCAAAAATATCTCAGGAGTTTCGATAGTCTCTTTGGACACTTCTTGCATGTCATCTGTATTTATCTTATGTGGATTGAGATATCTTTTATTACTATTCATTGTAATAGGTATAAGGTAATATATATATTAGGTTATATATATATATATATATAATGGTTTAAGATGACAGATGGTGGGTAGATATTCTGCCTATGTTTCTTCACCTTTAATCATAGGATTTCTTACCTGCTGGTATACAAAATATTCATGGAAGTTGCTCATAAAACTCAGAGTTTATGTAAAATTTTGTCCCACTAATTAACTTGTCTCTTTGTGTTTCTTTAGATTAAACCCTACTTTTAAATTTTTTTAAAGCTGTTTTGTATTATGGTAGTATACAAATATACAATTATCTCTTTGTATTGTTGCTTTTATCTGCTCACTTAATGCTTGATTTGGAGGTTACATAAAACTGTTTTTTACTTTTTTGTTAGGCTTAAAGAATTGTCTTCCTGAGCATGTTCTCTGAACTCTCAGGGTTATAAGGAAACATCTAGGGAGAAGGATGCTTCTGGACAGGTGAATAAAATCCTCAAAAAAATCTGGTTTTCTTTCAGTTTATTTTCATTCACTTTATGTAGACTTCTCCTTACTTTGACCATAACTGATGTGTTCCTACCCTGAATGCACAGGGAATGCATACTAAAGTTTTTTTTCAAGTGAAGTTTAAGTGCACTCTATAAATGGTTTTATCTGTATTTCCTTTTCCCCTCCCTCCAATCTCTAATCTACTATGTCTTTTATTGGCACAGTGGTGTTGCTCTGATTCATTACCATAAAGGACTTGCTGACAGATGACTCCTGACGGACTAGAAATTGAAGACCACTGGGAAATCCTATGTCACTGCAGCCAAGATGTCTAATCTGAGATGTAATGGATTGTCTTTCCACAGTATTGAGCAGCAGAAAAATTAACAGTGAGCTTCATTGGTATGGCTGTTCAGTTTGGATTACATTTTTTTATTTTCAAAATTCTATAGAAAAGGCATAGGTCCACCTCATGGTAAAGATTCAGCTTTCTTTTAAAATGGTTATATGTATCACATATGAAGAAAATGCACGTCTCTGCCTTTTCCTCAAGTAATTTTTAGGCAGCCTTGCCCCCTAGTCTCCAATGTAACCCTAAAGGCTATAAAATCAATAATTTATTTTCCCACCAAGATTAGTCACTTTTTTTGTAACTCTTATAAGTGTATTTAAACACCATTTTATACAATTTTTTAACTGTTTAGCATACTCATTCTTCTTGGTCAAATTATGTCACAAAGTCCAGCATCTGCCTAACTTTTCTTTAATCATATTTCATCATGTGAGACATATAAAAGGGAAAAGTGAAACAAAACCCCACATACCTGTAGTATTTTCTAGTTCTACAACCAACTATTTTTAGGTGGGTTAAACCCAGCACTACAGGAGACAGTCTAGACTTTATTAGAATGTCTAGAGTATCTGAAAAATATTCAGATCCTTTGACGAAGTAAAAAGAAGTAAAATTTGGGAAGACATCTCTTCTATGATGTGTATCTATACACCCAGTAACTGAAATTAAGAAAAGGCATTCCTTGCCATATTTCTAAGCATTAACAGAGATTTTGTGTACTTACTCTTTTGAGTTTTTTTTTTTTTAATCTGGGTGGATTTCCAGGAGCAGAATTTAATATCTGTTCCTCAAAATGTATGCAATCGTGAGCAAGAATCTTTGACTTGTGGAAAACATTAATATTAGATGTGCATGCTTACATTATGTAGAAGAACTGAATGTTTAAGGATCTCTCTCCTGAGCAAATAAGGTGACTTCAACAGTTCTAAAACCTAGGTCTCAATCTATTTTCAGTTAATCCCCCATTTGATGTATTTATGCTACTAGCCGTCAGCTAATTTCAAGGATTTTATAAAATCATGTAAGTACTTGTTAGAGGGTATATGATTAATGAAATTCTCACCACCACCTTCAAAACACTGGCAGAAGTAGAGAGATTATTTAAACCATAGAAGTGTGCTGAGTAAAGAACACAATAGGATTGTAAACTGAGAGAAACCCTCAGGGAAAGGGATTCTGTTTACTATATTTATAGTGGGCCCAGTTCCAAGACAGAGGAGAAGAAACACAAACATTCACTGCCGCAATGGATTAGAAAAAGTCTCTTCAAATGTTAAGGACTGGCAGTAGTAGGTTTACAGGTCTCTTCCATTGTTAATAAATTGAAAAGCAAATGGCTACACAAATCTGGTAAAACCTTCTTGATTGCTGAAGTTTGTGAAGGATTATTTTAGCAATTTATGTCTGAAGCTCAGTTAAATTCTGAAGAGGAGAAATTGAAAGAATGAGTGTGTTCTGGAATTTCAGCCTTGGTTGATGTAGGGTTGCTTTGTAGAAAAAATCACACAGTACTAAAAAAAGAAAGAGATTCTTGAAACACTCTTGAAGGCTGAGATATAAAATCTCACCTTTTTTTTTTTAAATTTTTTTTTTTTTTTTTTTAATGTTCTGTATAGTTATGTTGAAAGTACTGGTCAAAACCAGTCCCAAATATAAAGTTTTGTTACACTAGGATCAGCACTTTCTCTATTGGTCTGTTGCCATTGCTTTCTCACCTCTGAGGCACAGAAAATAAAAGCCAACAAAGACAGATAAGACAGAAGGCACGGTGTTTAAATGACATGTACAGTTCCTGTAGAGTTCTATGGAAACAGCAAAGATGAACAACATGGACTGACAGAGAGTTAGCTCATGCATCTTAATCTCAGGATGTTTTGGATATGTGCTTTCCACAACACTGCCTGGACTGAATCAGGAGTTGGATTCACAGTATGTGGTCCCCACTAAGAGAGCATTTGCTTGTATTTGAGAGCGTCTCAACAAGTCATATCTGAGAAATAGGGATGTTGTCTTTGAGAAGATTTCTGCTAATGACAGCATTCTGATAATGTAGCGTCATTTAATAAAGACATTTTTGAAAGAGCACACTGTCTCAAATTTAGTCATATGCATATTATTTTGAATGCCAGGATTTGCATGAAATGAATTGAGTTATTTCTGATTATGCTCTTACCTATGTTGTATCTTTCAAATATTTCTCAGATAAAGAAATATGGTCTGAAAAGGCTATAAAATGCATAGTAAAAGAGAAAAACCAAAACCATGTTGGAAAGAGAGTTATTTCCATGGGCCAAATTCCAACGTTACTCACAACTGTGGCCAATACCACTGAAGTTAATGGAGTTGAAAAGGGTGTAAGTTAATTCAGATTTGGCCTTTATGTTTCCAGATTTGTCCCTTGTGACTTATGATAGAAGGAAATGATATAATTTCTTAAAAAACAAACTCTGACAGCTTGAGGTAGAAGCTAATGTCTCTTTTTCTGCCAAAAAATAATGTAATTTGAGGTGGAAAAATATACTTTATAGTCTATGATGAAACTAAGTGCGTACTGGATGTCATACTGAAATGGAATTGTATTCTCCAGATTGCTGCACAGTTAGCATAATGATATATAATGGCACATTTTTTCCCCTGTTATGTATTTCCCTGCACTTTGGCTGTAACATAAATACCAAGTTTATCGTCTTACAATACGAAAATTAGTGAGATTGATTGTCTTACCATCATTGTTAGCCATCCAGAGGAGAGGAATTTAGTATAATTGCTACACAGTCTCATTGACTATACTGTGACTATGCAAATGTCCATAGCCAAGCTGTTCGTGTAGCTCTTGACCTAAATGTGTGAAGTATACTAGATATATAGAGGTCCTTCTGAAATCAGTGGAAACTCCTATGAAGCTCAGCACCTTTAAAAGCCTTGCCATCTGGCCTGTCTGGTTCTTAACGCTTGAGGTGAAAGTGACAGAATTGTTTGCCAGCAACATACTTACATGTGGCTTCTGCTTTTCTCTTTTTTGGTGGCAATCCAAAAAATTCTGGACAAACATTAAAGATACGGGTGACAAGGAGAAATTCAGATACAGCATGAAATAATGGAAAAGTCATCTGTTTTTAAATATACACAGAAAAAAAACACCCCTAATATTTCCCATATTACTATTATTCAATTAGTCTTTCTATTCATTTATATATGTCTGCAAAACTTGTGTTTTCAGAACAACAAGCATGCATAAATAGACATTTACCCTTTTTAATCAGTCTTTTGGCAGGAGAGAGACTATCTGGGATCTTGTGGAAATTCTGTTGTGGTTTAAAACATGAGCTTACTCTTTTGTGGTTTAAAACATCAGGAAGGAGGAAGGGAGGGTTGGGAAGCAAGGGAATAAAGCAGTGATGACAGAAGTTATAATAGAGAGCCAGATAATGGCACTCAGGAGAAAAGTTTTTTAAAGCCTATTCTCTTTGAGCAATTTGGTAAGCACTTTTTTTTGCACATTTGTATACTTTATGTATTTAGGTTTTCATAGCCATATCCTGTTCTGAGAAAAACACTTTCTAGACTTTAACCTCCAGGTTCATCAGGCCTGTGGTCTATTACTGTTTTAAAAACAGGATGACCTTTTGAGTTATTATTTTTAAAACGTATTAAAAACTGGACTTGGTTGATAATAATAATTTCATTGTCAGTTCAACTCTTCAAAAGTTTTGCAAGAGATATTAAATTAATTGTATATTTCTAAGGCATTACCATAATGCTTGGTGTTTAAGAATAATGTAACACATGGATAATGTGTGTTGAGGATATTATAGTGCTCTTTCAAGGCTTATAGTGCCCTTTGGTTTAAGAAATCATAGAATCATAAAAGAGCCTGTTTTGGAAAAAATCTAAAAAATCATCTAGATCCAGACCCCTCTGTGAGGGCAAGGACACCTTTCATAGCTCAGCTTGTTCTGAGTCCCATTCAAACCTAACCTTGAACATCTCCAGAGATGGGGCATCCAGAACTTCCCTGGGCAACACCTTCCTCTACTTCACCTCTTTCACAGGGAAGTATTTCTTCCTAATAACTATACTAAACCTACAGTTTCTCAAACCTTGAGTGTAAAGCTATTTGACCTTCCTGTTACCACCTGCCCTTATAAAAAAGTCTATTTCTGGCTTCCTTGAAGGCTCTTTTCAGGAACAGCTTTTTCAGGAAGGCTGCCATTAGGTCACCTGAAAGACTTCTGTTGTCCAGACCAAACAATTCTGTTTCTCTCAGCCTTTCTTTACAGGGAAAGTGCACCAGTCCTCTAATGGTCTTGGTGACCTCTGGACTCACTCCAACAGTTCCATGCCCTTCCTGGAACCCCAGGAAAGGGATGAACCATGAGAACCCCTAGCTGGATATGGCACTGCAGGTGGGGTCTCAGCAGAGCAGAGCAGAGGGGCAGAATCCCCTCCCTGGCCCTGCTGCCCACACTGCTTTGGATGCAGCCCAGGACACATTTGGCTCTCTGGGCTTTGAGTGCACAAGGCTGGGTCATGTCCAGCCTCTCCTCCACCAGCACCCCCCAGCCCTTCTCAGCAGGGCTGCTGTGATCTGTTCATCCCCAGCCTAGGCTGATACCGGGGGTTGCCAAAACCCAGGTGTGGCACCTTGCACCCAGGTCCCTCTGGATGGCATCCCATCCTCTAGGTGTGTCAACTGCACCACTCAGCTTGGTGTCATCTGTAAACTTGCTGAGAGTGCCCTCAATCCCTCTGTCCATGTCATTAATAAAGATATTAAGTAACACTGGTCCCATTATGTACACTTGAGGGACACGACTTGTCCCTGATGTCCACTGGGACTCTGAGCCATTGATCACTACCCTGTGGATGCCACTATGAAACCAATTTCTTATCCATCTAACAGTCCACACATTGAATCCATCTCTCTCCAATTTAAGAGAGAGGGATGTTGTGGGGATCAGTGTCAAAGGCTTTACACATGTCCAGATAAATGACATCTGTAATCCTTGCAGTGTATCTTGATCAAAAGACAAAATTTAATGTAATTTTCCATAGGTCTTAGCGATTCTTCCATGGCTTAGCTCTGTAATACAAGGTAATTCATATGGGGTTTTTTTTTTTCCCAATAAAATTAAACCCTTTTGAGTATTTGTGTTCATGTCTAAGAATAACACACCATCAAAAAAGTGAGATTGTCAGGAAAGTAGACCTGGTATGAGAGTGATTTGTGGAGTGTGTAGTACCATGTTACTTCAAATCTTGCTGGGAAACTGGAGAATTCAGAATTGTCTATTCACAAGATATTGAGATTCACTGATTATTTTTTCTTCATGGAACTCTGAAGGAAGTAACCACCACTTTTGGATGGGCAAGCAAACAGAAACTGTAATTATATTCCGCATGTTCAATGCTTTTCCTTCTCTGGGAATTACTGTCAGGGTACTTCTAAAAGCAGACTGTGCCTATGTCTGCATGGACAGGTGTATCACATGGTATGCAGAAGATCAGTGCCTTTCCAGAGAAGTAGCTAGGATCCATATGACATGGACTAGGATGCTCAAAAAATTATATCTCATGGCTATTTTAGACACTAGATCCAACATTTTCCTTCCTTTGCACAAAAACTAGAAACTGACTCAAGAGTTTATTCAGGATGGAAAGAGATAGGTATTCTTGCTAATTTCCTAAGTAATGAAGAGGTGGAAATAATTATATGAAATATAGCTTATTTATACAGCAGTTTCCTAGGATTACATAATGTAAATATAGATAAACCTGAAAATTGAAAACATATCACAGAATCATAGAATGGTTTGAGTTGGGAAGGACCATAAAGACAGTTTTGTTCCAACTGCCCTGCTATGGACAGGGATGCCTTCCAGGAGTGGGGCATTCACAGTGTCTTTGGGCAAACTCTTCCCTTGCCTCACCATGCCCACAGGGAAAAATTTCTTCCTAATGTCTAATCTAAAACTACTCTTTGATTTTTCATTGCTTTTCCTTGATGTCCATTGTGACTCCAAGCCACCAACCACTATCCTCTGGATGTCACCATCCATTCTTGCCCATCTAGCAGTCAACTCATCAAATGCCCCTCTCTCCAGTTTTAGAGAAAAGGATGCTGTGGTGTACTGTGTCAAAATCTAGAAATCCAGATTCTGTATGGAAATCCAGATAAATTACATCTGTAGCCCTTCCCTTTCCCACTGCTGCAGTGACTCCATCATAGCAGTCCACTTGATTGGTCAAACAGGACTTGTTGATGAAGCCATGCTAGCTGTCTCCCAGATGCTTTAACATAGCTTCTAGGAAGATCTGTTTCCAGTAGTTCCCAGGGTTCTCCTTTCTACCTTTTAAAGAAAGGCACAAATTTTCCTTATTTTCAGTCACCTGAGACTTCACCTGTCTGCCAGGACTTTTCAAATATCATGGGGACTGGGAGAGACTCTGCTCCCTTACTCCCAATCCTGCCATCCATCCACTTGAGAGGTGTGTAAACAGGGGTTGCCACTGAACACTGAGGCAAAAATTTGTTGAATACTTCAGCTTTCTCCTCACCTGCTGCTTCCAGTTTTCCACCCTTTTTTATCAGAGGGGGTCACCTTCTTTGATCTTCCTTTTCTGTTTAACATGCCTGTAAAAACCATCTTCGAGTCCCTTGCCACTTCAGTTGCAGCCTCATATTGGACTTCCTGACCATATCCCTACAAAACTGTACTTCATCTCTACGTTTTTCTCAGTTATCTGTACTTGTTTCCAGTATGTGTGCATTTGCTTCTTTCCCTTTAGTTGGACCAGCAGTTTCCTACTCAGTCATACTGACCTCTTGCCTTTTTTCCTGAGTTCTTATTCCTAGGGATTGCCAGCTTTTAAGCTCAATGGAACACTTCCCTACAAATCTGCCAGCTCTATTCCACTTCCTTGTCTCTGAGGGAAGTCTCCCAATGAATCTTGTTGACTGTCTCCAAGAAGAGCTAGAAATTTGCTTTCCTAAAATTCAGAGACATAGCTTTTTTCCTTACCTGACTTGTATCTCCTAGGACTGCAAACTCCACTAATGCATGATCACTGAAGTCCAGGCTTCCCGCAGTTTTGATGTTCAAGATTAGCTCACCTGCACTGATGCCCAGCAGATCCGGTATTGCATCCCCTCTGGGAGGGCTGCTGTCCATGTTCTGGCTCAAGAAATTATCCTCCATGGATTTTCTGAGTTCTCTGGGTTGCCTGCTGCTTGCTGTGCTATTTTTTCAGCAGCTATCAGAGTGGACATGAGTGTGATGCCTCCTGCAGCTGGGGCAAGAAGTCTCTGTGAATACAGTCCCCTTGATCTGCAGTAGACACCTACCACAGGGATCCCTTAGTTGCTTTTGTCACTGATTCTTACCCACAGACTTTGGACCTGCCCATGGTTCTTCTGCAGAGGTAGCCCTTCCCATTTCATCCACCTCTTGATGCAGAGGCAAACTCTCCATATCTTCTTCCTCCCCAGTTCCTTCTGAATACCCTGTAGCCATTGATCACCATCATTGATAGTTTTTCCCACTGAGTTTCAGTATGTGCAACACCCTTTAAATCCTTTAATATATTTTCCTGGTTTTTTCTTTCCCCTGTCAGTTTCTGTTACCTCAGAAATTCCTGGTTCATCTCTGGAAGACTGGAAATGTGGTTCACTATGGCTAGCACAGTTCAGAGCCACTGGCAGTGGGCCCTTGCTAGCACCCTGTCCCTCTAACCTTGACCTGTCATTCCACAGTTTGCCAATGGCAAGCCTGATATTGTCTCTGTCCTATCACATCTACTTTAAAGCTCTGTCAATGAGCCCTGCTAGTTCTATTCAGTGCAAACTGTGTACTGCAGTATTTTCAATCTTGTGAGCCAAATTGTCCTTAAACAGATGGATCTAATTGTGATTTACGAGTACTTGTCTCAGGAAACAGGATTTGGCTGTGAATTTGATGCCTGTGTGGGAATGGGTGCGCAAGCCTTCATGAGTACACGTGCAGATATTATTGAGGTAAAACCCTCCAGGGCTCATTGAGCAAAGAGAGAGGGAAAAAGGTTGGTTTGTTGTTCCTATTGCTTGGATTTTAACCTGTCCATCAGAAAGAAGTTAGATGACAATACTGAATCAGTTCATTATAGTTCATTGTAATGTGTTCATTTATTTTAAATAATGGCAAAGGCTACTGCCATCCTAGTCAAGAGACAAATCCGTTTTCTTGCCTTTTATAAAATTCTAAAAGGAAATAGATATTTTTCCCCTGTGCCAAAAGAACTGAAAGTAGTGCTATCCTTGAAGAAAATGAGACAGTTCATGTCCTTCCTTGTTAGGTGTGAAACCTCACTGCTGAAATGCTTTCTGAATCACTGAGCTGTTTAATTTAAATGAGGAAGTATATTTATAGGGCAGTGCATATTGAGCTATGAGCATATGCATTCCTCTTGTATTTACTCTGCACATTTTCTGGAAACATGAGAGTTCTAGAGTGAAACTGAAAGTGTAGATTAGATTGTGTGATTTTTCTGCAATAAGGCAATCTTTACAAGGCATTGAACATGCCCACTGATTCCTTCAGCTTCCCAAGCAAACTATATGAGTAGTAACGGTGTTCATAAAAAGTACTGCCTCGTCACAGCTGATAGACCTGATGCCCTATGTCAGTGTTAGTCATTACCATCACCTAGTTACCATTTTCATGGCTGAATCCAGACTTCTGATGAGCTTTACTATTAATTTTTGATCTACTTTGAAATGGCTGATCAGAGTCATAAACTTAACAACTCCAGCAATTGCTTTCAATGATTTTATAACACCCCAAAATGAAATAGACTGGTTTGTTTAATAGCACCTTCTAATAATTGCATTAATGCAACTGTTAAGCACATTGAAATTCAATACAACTTCTGTTTGATCTGATAATCTGAACAAGGTGCTGGTTGAAATGAATTTCTGATTGGTGCTTGGCTCGCATTTCCAGAATATACAATGAGCATTCTATCAGAATTATAATTTTAAACCCTCTTTAAACTTCTGTGATATCCAGGTTTATATTAAGTTCTTTCTGAAAATGTAAATGTGGTAGTTGATTCTGCTACTCCTTCATACCTTGCAATTATCTTGAATCCTTTACCAATTATACTCAATCAGATGCTGTATTGACTGCAGAAGAGATTTCAAGATCAGCCTCACAGATATTTCTCATTATTATAATCAAAAGGGTATGTTTTGTGATGAGCTCTGTGCTTTCAAATGGAGTTTGGGAAAAAGGACTTCTCATTTGTAGATAAAATTCAGTCTCAAGGGTTTCTAGTCTTTCACAAGTTGCCTCTGAATATATTTTGATTTTTCCAAATTTAGGATGTTTATTCTAAATGACACTTCAGCATTTAATTTTGGTTATTTATTAAATATGTGAAAAGTCCCCAATGAAATTACCCAACTTGCCTGTAGCTGATCTGAAATGGGAAACAAACTTTTACGAAAGGCATGAAGCATCCATACCCACATGTGAGAAGTATTTAGTTGCTACTGATTTTAAGGTTGGTGATTTTTGGTTGGTTGGTTTTAGTCTTGGGGTTTTTTTTTTTGTTTGTTTTGGTTTTACTCTAACACTATAGAATGTTATATAAGTGGGGTTTTTTCTTCCTTCTACTGCTATATAATAATTTAAAGTGGATGTTTATGCAGTTTACAAACAAGCACACACAGTGACAGAGGAATTGTATTATTAACAGTTAACTCTAGCTACATGAGTTTTGAGACTTTTCTTCCTACTGTCACAGTCACAAAGACCTGCTTCTGCTCTCAGGGGAGATCCTGAAGGTATATCAAAGAATCAAGTATGGAAGAGGACCTCACGAAGATCATCTATGTCACCTGCCTAACATCTCTGAATGAAACTTGGTGTGTAATTTGTCAAACAGTCATTTGTCCAACCTGTTTTTAAAAATTCCTAGTGTCAGAGCCTTCATGACATCCCAGGAGAACTTACCATAGTAATTCACTGTTTCTACAGATACAGGATACTTCCCTGCTTTACCTGAAACTATATTTATGTTTTCTTGCATGCTTTCTTATAGCCCTTCTATTTCTCCCTTCTTATCCTGCAATCATGTCATGTAGTTCTCAACACCTTTCAAGCACAGAGTAGTGAAGTGTCAGCAGGGGCTTTGTGAGTACAGTGGAGGTGATACTTTACAGAACAACCTATGTTCTTGCTAAACCATCCCGGGGTAATATATGCTTTTCCTGAACTGCTTTAATAGGTCTTACTCTTATACAACAGGGCTTACTCATTATCAACTCTTTGGAAATTGTTTTCTCCATATTTTCTAAGCAGTTATTGCCAATCCTGCCTAAATATGTGCCAGGTAGCTAACTTAATGACTCATCAAACGTCTGCAATTCATGAAGATAGTCTTCATGAATTCATTATTAGCTTGATGCACTGGATTTTACTTTTCCAGATAGACTCTCAGAAGCACCAGTAAATTCTTTAGGTTTGCTTTATGTTTAAATTCTATTCTCCACTATATCTGTACTGTTATCTGTGAATTTGTACAAGGGCTACAGCAGGGGCTTCTGTGAGAAACTGATAGAATCTTCCCCCATGTCTGATAGAAGCAATGCCAGACAGATCCAAGACAGATGGCTAAGACCATCATCAGTCTCTGTGATAATATATTTAAGAAGCAGGAAAAAGTTATTGTGCAGGAACAACTTTGGCCAGAGAAGAGAGGAGTGAGAATGTATAAGGCAGATCTGCAGATGCCAAAATCAATGAAGAAGAGGGAGGAAGTGTTCCAGATGCCAAAGAAGAGTTTTTCCTGAAGCTTGTAGTGAAGACCATGGGGAGGAAGGCTGTCCCCCTGCAGCCTGTCTACAGGGTCCACATGGGAGCAGACAGATGTACCTGGAGGATGCTGTGACCCCTTGGAGAAACCCATGCTGGAGCAGGCTCCTGCCAGGTGCTGTGGCCCTTTTAAGGTTGTGACTCTATGGGGACCCACACTGGAACAGGTTGTTCCACTATTCCATGGGATGGACCCACACTGGAACAGTTTGGAAAGAATTGCAGCCTGTGGCAAAGACTCACGTTGGAGAAGTTCCTGGAGAACTGTCCTCCATGGGAGGGATCTCGTTCTGGAGGAGGGGAAAGAGAAGAAAGAAGCAATGAGGCAATGGTGAAGAACTGACTGTAATTTCCATTTCCCATCCCCTTGTGCTACTCAGGGGTAGGTGGTAGAGAATTCACAAATTATGTTGAGCCCATGAAGAAGGATAAGGTAGGGGCAGGTTTATTAAGATTCGCTTTAATTTCTCATTACCCTATTCTGATTTGATTATAATACATTAAATTAGTTTCTCGGAGTCAGTTTTGTCATAATTGGCAAATGATCTGTCCTTGCCCTTATCTCAATCTACAAGCTCTTCGTTATATTTTTCTGACTCTTAACAGATGAAGTGGGGAGTGGTAAAGCTGCTCTTGAGCTCCTGGTGTCCAGCTATGTTCAGTCCACCACAGAAGATAAGTAAATATCCCTTTACAATAACAGTGTACACATGCCATTCATAAATATTGAGTAGGTACAGATCCAGGACAGGTAGCTCATACAATGTATCCTGTAGTTAGGTGCTTTACTTCAGACTTCAAACCTTTCAGTCTCAACACATCCTCGACAAAATCCTTAATGGCTTTAGTGAGCATTATGCACTTTACTAAATATGTCCAATAAAATTCATTAATATTTTTTAATTATCTTTTTTTTTTACTCAATGAATTTCGCCAGCTCTAGTTCATATGTCACAGAGGCAGCATACATGTGCCTTCACTTCTCTTGAATTTCACAGGGTTAATTCATGACAATTGTACATTGCAAAGTAAGATAGTGATTCTACAGTTTAAAAAACTTCAGTACAGATTCTCAGTGATGGAATATTGAGAATTACGTTCTGTCTCTGTCTTCTTCATTCTCCAAAGTACTGATGTATGTATAAAAACTACATAAAACTTTGAAAGGCATATATTAAAAGATTAATTCAACAATATCTTAGTCTGTGCAATTATTTTCTATTAATTGGATTATTATAACAAATTAATTTAGAAGAAATGTCACAGAAGCTTGCCATTAGTATGAATACTAAAAGTGTACCAAAAATGTTACATTAGATGTCTCTACAGCTAGAGGAGAGTAATATAGTTGTATTACTTTGCTTATGAAAAACATATGGAAGACAAATGACAAAATAAAAGTTCACTGCCAAAAAATATATTCTACATGTGTGCAAGTAGACAGCATATGTTCAGATGTAAAGACCATGTAAGAGATTCAAGAGCCACAGGAAATTGTGTATTCATCACATACCTTGGACTTCTTGACCTGTCCTCTGTTCACTAATCCATCTTTCTTAGGATTCATTTTAGCATTCTGGGCTCCTAAGTATACTCAAACAGATGTCACCCCTTTAATAAAATTCCTAGAGGAATATTTTCCTTCCTGCATCAAAATTCACTGGTGTGCACCCATATTGGACAAATTTCATCTTGGACCAGGAATTTCAATATTCAAGATTTCTCATGGTTAGTGCAGGAGTTTTGTGTACTTGGAAAGCTAAATATCACAGAATTTCAAATGTATATAAACATTTTAAATTCAAAATTTTCAAATACTATTTTCAATTTATTAGGCTGCTTTTTTTTTGTAAGTGGCACAACATGTATCCAGTTGAGAAAAGTAAACCTGAAACTATTTGAAATGTTGAGAGAGATGACAGGTAGATAGATAGATAGATAGATAGATAGATATAATTGCAGATTTGTCAGACATAAATGATTTTCTATTTTTTGAGATAATAAATTACAAATAGACTTATCTTTATTAATATCTTTGAGGTACACTGAATGAATTATAGGTGACAACTTTACTGTATTTGAAAGATCGAGTTTTAGAATAAGTTCGAGAAAACGGGTTCTGTTTGGATATGCTGAAAAAGTCTTTTCTGACAAACTAGTTACAAAGCAAATAAATATGGAGAATTTTCTTTCAGACTCTGTAAGTGTCAGTATGTGGTGTAATAGTGGTCTTTCTGAACTAATACGAATATGAGAATGTATTTGATCAAAGTAACTCCCTTGTATGTCTCAGTGCTGCACCAAAATAACAAAGTCAAAAATCGTGTCACAGTTCTTTATAATTGGAACCAAGCAAGAAATACCTACCACAAGTTAATACAGCAAAGCCATGGCAAATTTGTGTTTTAGCTGAAACAAAGTCAGTGTTTGCTAGGTGTGTGTATGGTAGAAGAAGAAGAAAACATTAGCCAGTCTGAACATATAGATTAGGAGATATGCTGTATTTACAGGCTGCTGCTTGTCTGAGGAAACATGTGACTCAAAATAGCAAGAGAATCATGATAGCAATACATATACAAATCCAATTGACTTTGTAGCTTAAACAGAAATTATAGATTGCAGATAAGATCCATTGGTTTTAATATTTCAAAGAACTGGTGTGGTTCTGAACAACAAGTGGATAAAATCCACTGTGCACTGCAGAACTCATCTTTGCAGCTCCCTGACGTCTTAGGCTGTTTTCCCATCCATTTGCTATGTCTGGACATATGTCAATGACACTCTATCATTGACATTAATGTCATTTGAGTTTTGTTGTCATTATAGATGGATCAATGCCTAACATCATGCTAAACAATGGGAAACAAGCCTGAAGTTATTTGAAGTCCGCAGCCCAGAGAACTTGAATCTTAGTTTTTAAGCGTGCACATTTACAAGATTAAAGAAATAAATATCTTTCCTCATTATTTCATTAACATCTTCTTTTTCCTCCGGGTAGATTTTTCTAGCTTTTAACAGTGCACTGCCAAGCAATAGCATTGGAAGCATATTTGTCTCAGAACAGAAGTTTTACTGCTATCCCATTTGAATACTTTCCAAACATTTACTTCCTGTAATACCATAGTAAGCTCCTATGGGAATGGAATACAAGGGAATTTAACCAGCACACAGTATAAACTACAGACTCTTTTTTTTTTTTTTTTTAATTTGGATATCTCCAAGAACACCCCCAAACACAATCTAGTACTCATTAAAAAGGATCAAAAGTATCTGAAAATACTGAAGTGATTCTTTTTCTCTCAAAATATCAGGAAATCTATTTTATTAAATAAAAATTGATCTTTGTCTTACAAGGTCTTGTAAGACCTTGATTCTAACGTCTTTTAAGGTCTTGATTCTAAGACCTAAAGCTGGTGAAATGTAAATGTCTTTGGTATCTTACAGGGTTGTCTCACCAAAGTTTCTTTCTGCTAGCATTTTCCAAGTTGCTGAAGAGATCATCTAAGCAATGGAACCTTTATTTAATTCGATTTGAACTCCTCACTCAGGGAACAGGACTTTAAAAAATTTTTTGCAATGTTTTATGATTAAAAAATACTGTGCAATTTTGTGAGGTTATGGATTTCTTTCATTTAAAAGGAATAACTTTTTTTTGTTTTTTTAAACGGATTATTTCTTGGGGTGCTCACAGCTTTTCTATCTCCTGTTTTGAACTCTTTTGTATGTCCATAGGAACCTTGTCTGTAACAGAGTGGTGACATCAGACTAGACCATTCAGGAATAGGTTAAGAATTTCACTGTGTTGTATTGAGTATTGAATTTGTGTACATGCTTATCTACTTGGTGTGAAGAAGAGTTTCTAAAATCAACAGATTAAATTTGTCCATTGGCAAACAACTAATGCAAGCCATAACAGAGATGATTAGCCCAAGTTTAAAATATTAACTCCATATTGATGCTAATAATGGTAATACAGAAATGAATTATATTTTGCGTTCCTCAAATAGAATGTACGTGAATTGAATAATGAAAGGCTGTTTAAGGACATTCATTAGCACTATTTACATGGGCAAATACTATACAACGTGGAAAAATGGAAATTAAAAGTTTATTTCCATAGTTATGTGGATGAAATGAAATTATATATTGTTCACATTAACTGAAGTCTTCTGTTACTTTCAAAATATAACAGAAAATAAATAAGGCCACACTTATACATTTGTATGTTAGCTAAATTTGTCTCAGAAACTCTTATTAACCAGTGCAAGTATGTGACTGATAAATCAGTAACTCTTGACTCTGTATCTGCTGAGCATGGATTTTCACACTCTGTACTTTATTTCAAATTTCCTCGGAAGAAAAAATTGTTGTTGTCTTCTCTCATCCTGTTAGTCTAAGAGTTCTCCTAAGCAGATATCTTTATTTAGCACAGTTCTCTGAGATGTTGATATATATTTATATTTATACTTATTTATACTTTTAGGCGTGGTATTTGCACTGTTTACAGCCAAACAGGATATGAAGATCTTATATCATCAAGCAAAACTTTTTCTTCATTATGTCACTTGTATATTTGGTTAATGCAGGAATTTTTGTGCCACTGATTTGCAGCTCATATACTAGTATTAATTCTAATGTAAATACATGCACAATCACATCATAAGCAAGTGGACTGCTGTTGAACAGACCCTGCAGTCTTTTCCAATTTCTTTCAGTTTAGAAGTACATAAATAAGAGAAATAAATTTGAATAAATTTGTGATTAGAGATGAAAAATATGACTGTATGCTGGGATTTTTTCACTTCAGTGACTTATGGCTGTCTATTTCCCTATGTAATATATCAGAAAATAGAGCTATCCCATGTGCCCGAGGCTTAATCTTATTCTTGTCATGAACAGATCCCAGAGCCAAATATTTGAAAATTAAGTTTCACTTCTTCCCAAGTGGTTGTATGTTGGCAAGTGCATTATGATCCATTTGTATAAATGATCTGCACGCAGCTGTCAGTAAGAGCTATGTTTAAACATTGCAATGAAACTTCCTAAGCAGATCAGATTACAAGAGCAAACTGTCAAATAAAGGAAGTTATCAGGTAAGCAAAACTCTCCTTGTGTCTTCCATGATCACAGTCCTATCTGTTACAGTTTTTAAAGCTGTAGTATCTCATTCTAGAGAAAAAGAACAAATGATGGAGAATAATGCCAGATTCATTAGGACACAGAAAGCTGGTCCCTAAGGAAGCATGCAGCAGTGCTTCAAATATAATTTACAGAGACGTGGAATATTCTGAGTTGGAAGAGACCCACAAGGATCATTTAAGTCCAGCTCCTAAGTGAACGGCTCCTGGGGATCATACCCACAATTCTGGCACTACCGATGCCATGTTCTAACTAACTGAACTACTCTTATAATACTGGTGGTGACTGAAAGCTGAGGTTCTATTTCTTTGGAGGATCAATGGGGATAAATGAAACACTTTGATAGAAATTTTCAAATTTTTAAAGAATAAGAATTGAAAGTTAAGTTGAAATAAGAGTTGAAATGGTGCTTGTAGTGCATACATGCGCTGTGCCAACTGGTGCTTGATCTCTCTGATACTTTGCTATTTCAAACAGGCAATCTATCTTGCTCTAGAGACACTTGTAGATGGATTTATGTTTTAATTACTCTCCAGGTTTGCCCTTACACATTACCTTGTGTCACAGGTACAGCACTCAATCTTGACTAAATGTCTGTCGTTTGAATCCGATCCCATCTCATCTCTTTCAGCTATGGCAAACTGACTCTGAGCCAGTGCTCTATGGGCAAGTGCCAATATCCAGTTCATCCCTGTCACGATCCAAAAGAATGGTCGTGATGGTTCGTTTTGATTTCAGAGTGCAAAAAGAGGCAATGAGAACTTAATTCAAGTAAAATCAATTGTATCTTTATTGATACACACAATTATGCGATAGAAAAGAAGGGAAAGAAAGAGAAAGAGAGAGAAGAGAGGAAAGATAGGGTCATAGCTACCGACTGAACAGACGTGAGTCCTCGTGACGCTGGCGCCAATAGACCTTTGCAGTCCTCGTGGCACACGCCAATAGATCCGTTGTCCGTCGGGGAGGGCCTCAGAGTGTGAGTCGCAGGGGGAAGCTTTTATAGTCATTTCAGAAGCAGGGGGCACCCGGCCAATGCAGGCAGAAGTGGGGAGCACCTGGCCAGCGTGGGGGGAGCACCCAAGAGTCATTGTGAGGAGCCCCGTTGCTCTGGGCAGGCAGGTTTGGGGCAAGCAGGTCTGGGCTCTGCAGCAGGTACAGCACAGTCAGTGAGAGCAAACACAGCCAGGAACCGTGACAGTGTCCATTGTTCCTGCACGGGGATCTGAGGAGGGCGTCTTGGTCCAGTGGATGCACCTGCAAGGAGAAGCCCTGGGTCCCACCTCAATCAGGCCAGAACTCCTGTGCTGCAGCCCAGGGTCCGTGGGGGTCTCAGCCTCTGACAGTCGTGAGGCAGATGAGGGATTTTCAGACCGACTCTCACAATCCCCCATCTAAATACTGAGTAATTTGCATGACTACAGGGATGCTGAAATAATCTCAGAGGATGAGAAGCCAGCAATGTGAGGTATTTATAGAGATGACAGTTTTTAACAGGCTGTACATACCCGACCCTAGGACAAGCCTACGCAAAAGTCCTGTTTAGAGAAGTGATATTTTGCTGGCATCTGCCCAACTCTAACATTATCTGATTTTGATATGTGCAGGGAAAACAAAATGAGGTACAGACAACTGTCATGGGGGAGAGAGTACCAAAAGTTCTGGACTACAATTGCCCTTTTACCATGGTTAGATATGACAAGGGGAGAATACAGCTGAATATTAGTAGTTTTATATTTCTGCAACAAGTTACACACTTGAAAAAAGCTAAAAATGAATTCAGCAACCACTATTTCACTTTAGTGATTCAGAAAGTCAAAGAGAGTGGCCTGGGATGGTGTGAGAATGAGGCCTATGGTGGCACATGTGGACATCTAAATTAGAAAGAAAAAAATTAGAGAAGACGGTGTTGCCTTGGTGTAACAAATCCATGGGTGTCTGCACCATTCAGAAGGCTGTGTTGCAATAGGACATGAACAAAAGACAAAAGACTTCAAATATTTCAGAAGGCAAAAGGCACAAAAAAGGCTTTAATTGTCTAATTTTATAAGGTGTTCCGATACAGACTTAACCTGATTGGTGAACAGGAATGACACCTCCCCAATCCCATTGGTTAAGCTAGAAAAACCAACCAAAATGTTTTCCTCTGAGAACCATAAAGACAAAACACCACCTGGAGAAAGATTTTTTGGGAAAGGCTAGCTGTTTGCCAAGACTGTTTTGAGAAGAAGCTTTCCTAAGAAACTTTTCTCCTGGGAAAGGAGTTAGCAGCTACTGTTAGAAATGGGCAAGGAGACC
>VXBR01000130.1:660152-789062 GCA_013400215.1 Cisticola juncidis | reverse complement strand
GGTGGTAGGAGCCAAGGGAGAACCTTTTAGGATTCCAATAATTGAAGAAGTGAGTATTGAACTAGGGGATAAGGCATATGTAAATAACTTGTTGTTGGTAGAGGAAGCAGATTACAACTAGCTTGGGAGAGATTTGATAGTAACTTTAGGAATAAATCTCATGGTGAAAGGCATGGATATTGTAGTGAGTTTGTATTGATTGACTGAGGAAGATGAAGAAAAAATTAATCCTTCAGTTTGGCACACCCCGGGAAAAGGGGGAAAAATGAGCCCCATATCCATAGAGATCCAAAGACCAGAAGACCCCATCCAGGTAAAACAATATATTTCCCTGGAAGGGAGAAAGGGACTGAAACCTATACTTGAGGATTTGCTCCAAAGAGGAGTTCTCAAACCTTGTATTTCTAGACATAACACCCCGATACTAGCAGTAAGAAAACCAGGTGGTAATTATCGATTAGTCCAAGACCTAAGAGCAGTGAATCAAAGAAAAAAAGCTAACTTTCCTGTAGCGTCAAATCCCTACATGCTACTGAACCAGATTTCCCCAGAAGATGTCTGGTATAGTGTAATAGACCTGAAAGATGCATTTTGGACATGTCCTCTGGCGGAGGACAGTAGGGATTTCTTTGCTTTTCAGTGGAAGGATCCGGACATGAATAGAAAGCAACAGTTAAGGTGGACTACTTTACCTCAGGGTTTCACGGACTCAGCGAATTTGTTTGCCCAAGCTTTGGGAAAATTACTGGATCAGTTTGTCCCTGTGGAGGGAACAAAAATCTTACAGTATGTGGATGATATATTGATTACAGGGCCTGAGGAAGAGGGGGTTAAAGCTAGTACAATAGGATTATTGAACTTTCTGGGTAAAAAGAGATTGAAGGTATCCAAATCCAAACTGCAATTCACTGAGTAGGAAGTAAAATACTTAGGACATTGGTTGGTTAGGGGAAAGAAGAAATTGGACCCAGAGCGGATTTCGGGAATTGTTGCCCTGCCACCTCCACGTTCAAAATGAAAAGTTAGACAATTATTGGGACTTTTGGGATACTGTAGGCAATGGATCGAGGGATACAGTGAGAAGGTTAAGTTTCTTTATGAAAAGCTCACCACGGACCGCGTGAAATGGGGCGAGCAGGATGATCGGACGTTGGAAAAACTTAAAGGGGTCTTGGTGACAGCGCCGGTGTTGAGTCTGCCAGACATAAACAGGCAGTTCCAACTATTCATGGAAGTTAGCAATCACACGGCATATGGGGTCCTGACACAGGAGCCAGGAAACCAGTGGGGTATGTTTTGAAATTGTTAGATCCCGTCAGCCGAGGGTGGCCGACATACCTACAGGCGATTGTGGCAGTGGCTTTGATGGTGGAGGAGGCCAAGAAGGTAACTTTTGGTGCTCCTTTGATAGTATATACCCCTCACAATGTCAGGAGCATATTGCAACAAAAAGCTGAGAAATGGCTTACTGACTCTCAGCTGTTAAAATATGAGGCAATTTTGATAAACTCGCCTGAACTAGAACTCCGTACGGCTGCGGCTCGGAACCCCGTCCAGTTTCTGTTCAGAGGGGGGTCGGAGGAATACAGTCACAACGGTGCCGAGGTGGTGGAACTACAAACCAGAATAAGACCAGATCTAGAGGAAAAAGAACTTGACGAGGGTGAGAAATGGTTTGTGGACGGGTCTGCACGGGTCATAGAGGGAAAACGGAAAACTGGGTATGCAATTATAGATGGAAATACAGGAAAAGTTATCGAGTCTGGACCATTAAGTGCCAACTGGTCAGCCCAGGCCTGTGAGATTTTTGTGGTTCTACAGGCCTTAAAAAGGCTAAAAGGGAAAAAGGGAACCATCTTCACAGACTCCAAATACTCTTATGGGATAATACATACTTTTGGAAAAATTTGGGAAGAAAGAGGGCTGATCAGTACCCATGGAAAAGGATTGGTACATAGTGAATTAATCTGACAAATCCTGGAAGCTGTTAGAGGGCCAAAGGCAATTGCGGTAGTGCATGTGAAGGGACATCAATTGGGAATGCAGTTTAGAACTCGTGGAAATAATTTGGCAGACCAGGAGGCAAAACAGGCAGCTCTCCTCACAATAAAAACCTCGGGGATAAAGGAAAACAGCCATAGAGAATACCTATGTCAGCTATCTGTAGATGAAGTTAAAGAATATAGCAGATTGGGGGCAAAGCAAGAAGGAGAGAAATGGAAATTACCGGACGGTAGGGAACTAATATTAAAGGAATATACTCGGAAAATTTTAAATAGACTGCATGCACAAACTCATTGGGGTAAACAGGCATTAGCTGAGCATTTCTTGAAATTCTTTGGCTGTAAAGGAATATATGAACTAGCAAAACAGGAGGTATTAGGTTGTGTCACATGTCAAAGGGTTAATAGAACAAGGACTAAACAGAATCCCTGCCGGGGGCGGCTGCTGGCATATTGCCCCTTTGGCAGGGTACAAGTGGACTATACTGAACTCCCAAAGGTAGGAAGGTATAGATATCTACTGGTAATAACAGATCAACTGACTCGTTGGGTAGAAGCTTTTCCAAGCTCCCGAGCAACTGCTCAGGTAGTGACCAAAGTAATACTGGAGGAAATTATTCCCTGTTATGGGATTATAGATCATATTGATTCAGATCAAGGAACACACTTTACTTCAAAAATCATAAAGCATTTAGCTGACACCCTGGGAATACTATGGGACTATCACACCTCCTGGCACCCCCCAAAGTTCGGGAAGGGTTGAAAGGATGAACCAAACTATAAAAGCCCAACTAGCAAAATTAATGATTCAAACAAAAATGTCCCGGGTAAAATGTTTACCCTTGGCTTTATTAAATATACGGACAATGCCCAATTCAAACGGTGGATTATCCCCATTTGAAATGTTGTATGGAATGCCCTATGAACATGGAATGCCAGTGAATCACCCTCAATTGGAAGACTCACAAATACAGCCCTATTTAGTAGCTGTCAACAAAAACCTGCAGGAATTAAGAAAAAGAGGTATAATCCTGCAGAGTACTCCCCTAGGATTTGCTATCCATAAAATACAACCTGGAGATAGTGTTAATAAAAACCTGGAAGGAAGTGTCGTTAACCTGTCATTGGGAGGGACCTTTTCTCGTTCTTTTAACCACAGATACAGCCATAAGAACAGCTGAGAGAGGTTGAACTCACGCATCTAGAGTCAAGAAATTGGAAACCCTGAAGGAAAACCCCAAGTGGAAAGTCGTTTCTTCACCAGGAGATCTGAGGGTCCGGTTACATCGAGGACATAACCGCCCCAAGGAGTACAGAGCTACGACTTAGAAAAGTCCTAGAGAAAAACTTTGTATCCACCTTAAGGGAAACCCAGGAGGGGAGGGTAACATAAAGAGAGACATTTTTGATTGTACGGTCCTAGATAGTACCATCTGTTGGGAAAAACGGGAATCAATTGGATAACACTTAAAAATTCCGGCAGGAGGGGGGGAAAGCAAAAATATAGAAACTGAAATAAAGGTCCAAAAAGCTCCTGCCGTGACAGAACAGCTAAAGCCGTCTCGGGAAGAAGTCCAGTAAGGAGATATGAGGCAAGAACCAGAAAGGGGATCGGAGCAACTTTTTCCTGCTGTTGAGAAGAAACAAAACCTCGCCATTGGCTGCAACCCAATGGGTGCTGGCATAGACAGAGGAATTCATTTGTGGATCACTCCAATGGTCATAAGCCTACTTATAAGCCCAACCAAGGGCCGGTATAATGAAACTGGACTTGGCCTGAGGATTCCCAAAACAGATGGCCCCAAAGCTAAAATTAAGTCTAACTTGGAGCACCCTCTAAAGGGAAATCTGGACCAGGGGACTAAAATGGTTAAAAAGGACCTCAGCCCACAGATCCTGTCTAAAGATCAGTGGTCAAAAATGTTCTCTTCATCTGCAGAAATCCCATTAGAAGGGACCTCCGAGGGGGATTTAACAACACGCAGTCCAGCCCATATAATGGAAGCAAAAACAAGGACCCATGAATTCCTAATTAACATGCAGATTGAACTGAACAAATTAACAAAGATAGTAGAACTTGTGGTAAACAGCACTCTGAAAAATGAAAAAATTGAAATTTGGTCTGAAATTGAAAGTTGGGCAAATATGCAATCAAAGAGGGTGGACTGCCTCCTAAAGGGGGAAGGAGAAAATATGCCAAGTTAAACGGAATGATTTATCCACAAGTGACTCAAGATGGGGATGGATGATAAGAGGAGGAGCAGGGATAACAGGACTGTGGATCCTGGGAATAATAATTTGGGCCCTGACAAAGTCCCAGGTTAACCCTAAGATATATGGGCCCCTTGAACTGGATAACAAAAAGAGTAAGAACTTGCAGAATTATGAACATAAAGAAACAACAAAGAAAAAGAGCCGCTCAGGCTTTAGCAAGGTTTGAAATATAGTTAAAGGAAAAAGTTTGCTAAATTGTAAGAAAAGAAACAATAGGGATGATGCGAACATGAATTAAATTGTTAATAAAAGAAATAGGGAATTGTGAAAAATGTGACATGATTAATTCATGTTCTTATGGTAAATGATAAATTGAAAACTATAAAATACTGTATATGTGTATGTGATAGTTGTGGACATGAGCTACAGCATGTCTCGTAACCTCATGTTGAAACAAAAGGCAGGTACCACCCTAGATCGTCTTGTTCAGAAATAGAAAGAGGATGCATGGAAGGTGCTGGGAGAGAGCTCTGTCGAGATAAGCAATCAGTGGGGCCATCAACGCAGCCGGCCAACCCCACCGAGCCCCTGCGAAAGCCATCAACAATATCTGACCATTCATCAGCCATGAAGATCCATAGAAACTGGACATTAACATTTGAACTGAGAGAAAGAACTCTTTCCAGCCTGGCCGGAGACACCCATGGACTTGAATAGCTAGCATGGACAAAAGGGAAATATGGGGAAATATTGCCAAGGGCAGAATAAAGTGTATTTAAACCAAGCCCCGAAACGGGCTAATTCATGAACCAAAGAGGAGGCAGCAGACGGCCAGGTCTGTGTCTCACGGCTCACCCTTGGCATTTTCCCACGTAAAAATTGTCAAGTATCTCCGCTGTTGGTGGGTTTACCGAAATTCTGTGGTTCGATCATTTGTTTAATAAACCAAATTATTATTTTAATTGGAATATTGTACTGGCATTTATAACAGCACTCTTCTGTGATCTGTTTGCACTGATGGAAAATGTACTTGAGAAGTTCCCTCCTCATCATTATGTCCATGTTTCTGTCATGGGCTGGCACCCTTTCCACAGTGCCAGGGAAGATGTGGATTGGAGAACTGAGCATTCAGCCCCTGAAGCTACTGGGGATATTTCTCCCTGCTGCTGGTTCCTTCTGCATATGGATGTGAAACCATGCTCAAAATTACATCAAAGAGCTGGCCTGACTTAAAAAACTTTACAACCCAGCAATTTTTGTTTTGCTTCTTGTTCTGAAGTCAAACTATTTCCGTACATCAGCTCATGGTGAGGTTGCACAAATACTTGTGTCATATTGGCAACAAGACACAGTCATATGGGAACAATTTGAAAGCCAGATATTTCATTTTTTGAAGCCATAACCTATGACTGGGCTGGAAAACAGATATCTGAATTGAACTGGTTTACAAACAAACCACACAATGAGTTATTTTTCTTCCAGATTACCTCAAAGACCTGATGAAGAGCTGACCCACAAGGAACTGCATCAGTGTTGGTAGCAAAAGGCAAAACCCAGGGCAGGCAAATGCAGAGATGGAAAAGAAGATGGCATGGCTGCCATCAAAATCAGCTCCTCTGATATTCTGAAACTTTGAATAGCATAAGACCTCTATTTCTTACCCTATATTGGGAGAATATGATTGTTCCACCTGGAATTACGTATGAGTTCAATGACACCATGGAAAAGCTCTGCCATAGCTGGAATGCTCATTTTAACTTAAAACAGTGGCAAACTTCTGACATCCAAGCATTTCCCCAGTGAAACTGAGGCATCTCAGTCCTTCCTCTGTACCATATGCATGAGAGAAGCAGCTCCATCTCACTGCTTTCCCACCAGCAGCATTCTTGCTCCCTCTAGCACATAGGGCAGGGATAATGAAAGCCTCTCTGATGGGATGAGATTTATGGCCACTCTCTAAGGCACTGAAGTTAAGCTTTGGTACATGCCACAGCAGCAATGTAAGAAATTGCTGTCCCCAGCTCTCTGCTTGGTTGGGATTACCTCCTGTCAAAAGGAAGCGCATGCCAGTGTCACAACTACCTCACTACAAACCTCACAGTTCCAGTCTCAGCTGTTGCTGAAGGGGGCTTTACCCTACAACACTGGATAACTTAGGGCAAAGAGGAGGAGCAAAAATCTGGACATGAACATTTCTTAGGAAGACATGCCAAGTTTTGCCAGGCTGTGCCTGTAAGCATCCCTGTCACACTGGAGTTACTCCAAGACAGTGAGGCTCGTTCATGTGACAGCAACCACAGCAAGTCTCTGATGTCTGTACAGAGCTCCCAGCACATTGCCAGCACCAGCAGCTTCCTCCCACCCTCTCTGACAGGCCATCCAGCAGACATTTGGGTTCTACGGCTCCCTTTGAGTAAACCTTAAACCCTCCAGGTGCCCATGGTTGGGCATCATTCCAAGGGCAAAATGCTGAGTTTTGGCTTGCTCCAGTTCTGCACATTAAACACAGAAATGAGCATCTCTTTCAAGACTTGGTATGTTTCTTGGGAAGTTACATTCCTCTTTTGGCCCAGGCTCCTCACCCATCCTGTGGGCTTGATAGGTATCCTGGGCACACATAATGTGAGGATAATGCAGTTTGCTTTAAATTAGCAAACAGCTGGGGTTACATTGCTAGCAGTACCCGTAAGATCATATTATTACTAGTTCCACAAGTATTTTCAGAAGAAAAGGATTACCTCTACATCAGGTACACCTTCGTGCATTTAGGTACACACACATGCACAATGCAGACAATTATTGTGCTCTAATATCACGGTTGAGGGAACATGAGAAAGTTACTGCAACAGTAATAGAAGCATATACATATAAGCACAGTATTAAATAGCATATTAATAATAGCTTTCAGGTGTTCAGGCTGAAGACAGTAAAGGGAGATTAGATAATAATCTGAATATTTCTCTTGACATGTTGATTTACTGTCCTGCCTACCTTTCTGAAATATTTAACAGAGCTCTGGTTCTACATTGCTTCACGTGCACAATAATCACCTCTCCCAGAGAGCACTTGCCTTTAGAAAAATCTCCAAGTTTTAGTGCATACAAAAGTAAATAGCGTTAATCTAGAAATGTGTAACAACAGTAAAAAAGTTCCCCTTTAGCCCCTTTGTCACCATCAGTTGAAATTGCTGGGTATGAACAGCCCCTTTTCCCTGGAAACAGTTGTAGTGGTGCTATTGCAGGTGAGATGAACTCTGTGGGACCCTGGCTTTCCTGGCTGCCCCCATCCACAGGGCCTTGCTGTGGGAGGATGC
The DNA here is from genome assembly GCA_013400215.1 of Cisticola juncidis. Taxonomy (NCBI): domain Eukaryota; kingdom Metazoa; phylum Chordata; class Aves; order Passeriformes; family Cisticolidae; genus Cisticola; species Cisticola juncidis. The sequence continues at coordinate 781,532 of VXBR01000130.1, read as the reverse complement.
TCTAATGGCACCAATGGGTTCGAGCATTTCAATGATCCACAAACTAAAAATACATTAAGTAGGGCCTTTGACATAATAGGCAGTAATGATCTCAAAGGAGCCATTAGATACTATTGAGTAAATTATACTAATTTGGCAAGGATGAAGGTACATAATTGTGTATTTATGAGACCGGGAGCTCTTATATCCTGTTGGCTCCCTCCCACGTGTTCACAGCTTCATCCCACCACCTTCCACAGCAGCCATGTCACCTACAAATGGCTCCAGAGAGCAACAGTACAGAGCACTTATGGTTAGTTGACCTAACCAAGCATAAGATTGGCTGCTTAAATCCACAAGACTGATTTTTAAGTGAAGAAGAAGCAGAGGGACTAGACAACACCTTCATCACCTGCTGTAACTATCATGAAACATCCTGCTTGGACAGCAGTGGATTTTGAAATGACTGCTTGTTCTCTATGGCCCTTGCTGCGATTTTTGTGGATAACAATGACATCCTTCTAATTCCTCAATCTTCAGCTTCCTTTGCCATTTAACAATTATTGTCATCATGGAAACCTCACACTGTCAGCTGGGAGTAGGTGAGCTTGCTAATATACTGAGGCACTTTGGATCTTTCCCAAGGAAAGTATTTTCAATAGCACTTTTCAATTTCTCAAAGTGTCATTTAAGTTACAATTGCTTCTGAGTGAGGACAGAAGGGATTCGTTTTCCCAGAGAATCGTAGGAGACTAATAAAATACATCCCAGTTAAAAAAAGAGAAAGAGAAGAAGCTTTAACAATCTTCAGAAAATATGCCTGGAAAAGCAAATCAATAAAACATTTGATCCATTCTGGATCAGGACCTCTGTGTCTGTGAAGAGGCAGTGTGCATTATTAAAGCCTCGGGTAGGCAGTAGCCCTGTTACTGAGATATTGAGAGAGCATCTTCCCTACCCTCACCTTCCATAACGGGGACAAGAGAGAAAGGCAGCTGTACTTTCTTTCCATTATTAGTTTGGTAATGTAGAATAATCCTATATTGCCAGTGTTAGCAATACTGTTCCTCCCCTTATGCAGGTAATATTCCCAAATGGAGAGCCAGAGTGAACAGTGGTGCTGAAGGGCATACCTTATCTTTCACCATCTCTCTGACAGAGGTCATCCAGCTGCAGGTAGGGATGTCACTGCCAGGCTCAGGTAACAGCCTGTATCCCTACAAGGAGCTTCATCCCAACTCAACCTTCCCTTCAAGGCTGTCTTCATGAAAGAAACCAAACACAGCATTTCTGGTCTACCACTTTGAGCCAGATCATTTTCCTTACTAAAGCATAGTCCTAGTAAATTCAGAGGGGGCTCTTGTGGCATATATCGCAGCATGTTTACAGCATACTTATGGTGAGGCTTCCCTCCAAGACTCCTGACACTCTCCTGCACAACCCTCTCTGGTAAGGACATATATCTGCATAAGAGCTGCATGGAAATAGGAGAATTTTCATAAGCATAAAACTGAAATAAAGTAATGGGAAATTAGTCTCTCAGTGTGCACAGTGTTGTTAACTTTACTTTTGAATTGCTATGCTTTTTGGAAAAAGGGGCGTTAGGTCTAATTTTTGATGCACTGCTAAATTACTTTCTTATATGTTCGATGCATTTTTATCTTACAAAACACTCAGAAGTTGAATTTTTGCCTGCCAAAGGTAATAGATTATACAGGAAGTCAAGTCAATTCCCCACTTCCTTTTATACCTGTCAGCTTCTAAGAAAGAGCGAAGAACTACCCTATTATTTCTTTTTAATCAAATATATTTTATCTCTTTGTTGTTCAGGGTTTCACTGTGATGTGTGGGTGGGTAAAACTATAAGGATATCTTTTATCATTTCTGAGAAATGTGATAAGAGGCAGACCAGGCGCTTCAATGTGGTGCTAATGCAAGGGTGACTAATGAATGAGCATGAAAAACGGACACTTGTCAGCCAGGAATTAGATGCAAACCAGACGAACAGAACAAGGCAGCATTACTGTCAGGGAAAGATGGATTTCTGCCCTTGGTAGACCTTTAAGACTCTCTTCTCCTTCTAGTAACTCCAACGTCAACTTTCCTCCTATAAGAAACAACCTAAAATATGAGCAAGCTTTGAGTGTAAAAAAAAAAACCCAACACCTTTTTTTTTCTATACAGCTGTCACATTAACTATGGCCATTGAGAGAAATATATGCAGTGTGTGCTTTCAGAGAAATGAGTTTTTAAGAATGTGAGAAGATCTCCACAAAAAAGCATGTATTTCCATACAGAAGACAGTATGCTTTACATAGGTAAGTACATACATCCATCTATCTAAAACCAAACATGTCATAAGGAAAAAACCCCACAATTAAAACACTAGAGAAAAAGTGAATATGGCTTGGTATAATTTTAGCTGTTATTAGAGGATTAGAAGATTGCAAGTCTACTTCCTTCCATTGAGAGTGTTCTCAAGAGGCAAGGTTCAATTCTGTTTTAATTTTACCTGGTCTAATAATAACACCCAAACAGAAAAATAATTGCAGTAAAATGCCACTGATGTTCTACAAAGTGAAAGAGAAGCCATATGCTTGTGAAAACACATCTCAGTGAATTTACTCCCAGACTTGGATGACTGATTCTTAGTTTGAGAAACATGACTAATATTGTGAAACTGATCTCTTCCTCTTCCATTAATTTCCACAAAGTGGATAGAGTTGAGACACCTTTTTGCTTCAAAAAAAACCATTAAAGACTGAATTGCAAATCTAAATGTAAGAAACCCTGTCCTGTCAGGCATACTTTGGCCTTGCTCTTCTGTTCACAGCTGAGTCTATGACCTTTGCACTGGGATCAATCGTGCTGGTGGGCAAGCAATGGAAAGGTTAGGTACAAAAACCTCTTTTTTTTTCCATTTTGTTCTTGTGTGGTTCCTGTTCTGCGTTATTAATTAGATCAAACACCATTTCCAGTGAGACTGCCACAGGAGTGTCATCATCTGTAACCCACGGGATCCCTCTGCAACCTCTATCAATGGCTTTTCTAAGTGTGGTGTCTTGCCCTGCAGAGTCCCCTGCTGTACCAGCTGCACCCTGGGTGTTGATCAAAGCCTCCTGAGCACTTCTGCTCATGGCATGGGATTGCAGCTAGACAGGGCTGTGCTCTCAGCTGGCCCACGCTTTTGCAGCTGGAGCTGAAGACTGAGGAACTAAGTCAACACCTCAAAACTCTGTCTCGGTGCTAAATACACAAATCTGTGCTACCCTGTCCTTTAGTGGGGGCGGTGTTTCACTTCTGGCCAGTCCTGCAGACAAATCTTGCAGCACCACAAGGTTGACACAGCCACCTTCTCTGTCTGAAGAGGAACATGACGGGTGGGAACTTCCACCTTTCCAAAGATGCCTGGCAGCTCGTGGCTTGAGCTGAGTTTGTCTGTAGCCCTCTGGTGACCCAGGCAGTAAGGCTGACGCCCCACATATTTAGGAAAAAGCATGAGATTCCATGGCTGCAGCGGTTTCTTGGGAGTGCACGCCTTGTTTTGGGGATGCAGGCCCCTATTCACTGACCTGAGCTACAGAATGAGATGAGGAATACCTTCATTTCAAGGTAATGATCTGCAAGACACTCTGCATGAGCTCAGGACCTTCTCTCTTCTTTTATTTCCTTTGTATTTTCAGCCTGAACACATGGGAGATGTAGACTGGCCAGCCCTCATTCTGTCAATGGCATCTTCTATAAGCTGGGGATAACACTATACCTTGATGACTCCAGGACTCACTGCTTACACATCTGCAAGAAAAAACATTTTTGCCCTCCTCTCTTTAGCTCCAAGATAATTCAGCTAGATGCTCGTAAGATTAAGCAGTCTTTTGCAACACAGCTTCCTTGTGGACTGTGCTTATAATGGAGAATGACCCACTCAACACATTTGGTATTGAAACAACTGTAAAAAATACAAGTAAACAAACTTTGTCAAGAATACACTGAGCAGATGGGTTGCCAGGTGTAGATTGATCACACTGTTCTGTTTTATTTTTGCTTGATAGCTTAATATTTTGTTCAAGTTTAACCTGAAAATCAATTTATACACTTAATTCTGTTCATCATTTTATTTGGTGATTAAAGATGGGTTCCTAAGACCTTGTTTTTCAAATAAATCTAAATGTAATATTCAAATGACCTAACCTGAACAGGTGACTTTTTACATGACAGATATGCTAAAGGTACTAAAGAAAGACATTAGTAACATCAGGTGTATATTACAATTCATATGTAGAATTCAATTTATAAGATACTGAAACACTCAAACTGAAAACTCTTTATATAAATGGTGTTTTGTTGTTGTTCTTCTGATACACTAACCTGACTCACACAGCAGTCTGGTTAAATTACTAAATTTAGTAATTACTATATAATCATTACTAAAATGACCAGCAAAAGCAAAATTTGCTAACTTCCTGGTTGGATCTATCAGGACTAAGGCCCTAATCAGACTATACTGAAAGATGATAATTTATTAGGCATGACAGTGTAGATAGGATGTTCTAAAAGCTCCTACCAAGGGATTAAATGAATGTAATTTCAGTAAAGGTATTTACTTCTGTTTTTTTAGCAGTGCTAACATTAAGTGCACCGCAATTTATAGTCTTGGCTCTTCAATACAATGCAATGTAATTTCTATTTATTACTGTTGCAACTGCATTCTAAAATTTGGGAGTGGTCTCACCTGTCAACTTGGGGAGTGATACAGAAGCATGCTTTTCAGGAGCACAGAGAGGTAGGTAGGACTGAATATGCTAAATGCACAGTTAACCTCTCTGCTGCCCTTTCTGTAATCTGCTGTTCTTCAGTAATCTCAGCTCAAGACCACATGCTTCCATCATCCCTTTAACTCTAAGCAGCAGATATTGATTAGCAGAAATTTAAATACTACACAAGGAAGGAAGGAAGGAAGGAATTAAGGTCCCATCTCTGCTAACTCTCATATGCACTTGCCAAAGTACACAAACCACATTTTTGTTATAATTTTTAATACTGGATATCCTGGATGCACCTTCCCATTAAAATTTTCAATTGTTGCCCTTCCTAGCTACCTGTGCTTATCTCAACATTCACCCAACTTTGTTCCTATTTCAAAGGGCTCTAATGCTTTAGTGGCTGCAGAGTGTGCCCTCAGAGCTCTGCTCGGATCAGATATGTGAGGAGAGGGCAGAAAGGCACTGCAGCCATGTGCCATGGAGCATGGGCCCCAGCACTAAAAAGTGAGATAAACAAGTATCAGTAAAGAGTATGTGATTGTTTTTTATATCTGCTTCTTCTCCCTTGTAAGAGGAGATAAATCACCAGATGAACCAATCTATTTTTCTGTACCGCATTTACCTTATCAGTGTACAGAATCTGACATGCATATATTAACTGCATGCCTTTGAAAAAAATGTCTGGGAGAATAAAGGCTTTCAGATAAGTACGTGGGAAACTAGTATAAAATTATAAAAAAAATTAACAAGCACAGTTTCTTACTACATCAGGGCTTTTTAAAATCCTTTTTCTTGTTTTGTTAAACTCTGATTTTAAGATAATGAATAAAAGAAAAGAAACAACTATTCACATCCATTACACCAAAAAAGATCAGGTAATAGAAATTACAGAAACAGCTTCTATTTTCTCATAGATGTTGAACAAATCCAAAGCCTGGGAGCAGATTTAGGGGTTGAATTTTTGTTATATTTTCTCAAGGAGAGCATGGGTTAACATCATGAAGTCAGTGAAGCTGCAGCAACACTGAAGTGGTGCAAATGAAAAGTGAGGTTGCTCTATGCACAGGGGCTCAAAGCAATTTGTCTTAGCCACCCTTTTATTATCGGATCTAAAAATTAGGTCAAATCCTGCAGCTATTGTTTAGTCTTTATCAGATGTATGTTCCAGTGGGTTTAACTCTACTTTTGGTTACAAAGGCTCTGTTCTCATTCATTGTTTTAAGAGGAATTTTGCCCTGTTAGGTTTTATCTGCTCAATGATATCAGCTCTGTTACAGAAAATTCAATTTAAAACTTTATATTTGGTTGCCTTTTTCACAGCCAAAGGTAAAGCTGCTCAATCCTCCTTTTTTCTCCCTCCCTCCACAACAGCAAATTTTTTTAATTGGGCAGGAAACCAAACATACTAGTACCATACTGTACCAAAACACACTAGTAACTTCTAAGGCTCCTCATAGGATTTGCCTAGAATACATCAGAAATATGCAAATAAATAGGAAATGTATTTTAGCACTTTCCTAGGCAAATATCTTAGAAAATTTATTCTATCTTTCTAGCTCCACCAAGATACATACATTAGGTGTCACTGCTTTGTTGGTTTCTGATATATCTAAAATGGCAAAGCGAAAATGAATCTCAACAAATCTTCTGGTTTAAGAGGATGAAACGCTCAGCTCTGCTCTCATGGGGAGACCAATGCCCCAGGACGATTAATTCCATGAAACAGGAAAACCATGTCTTTGCAGAAACAGCTAGCACGGAAGGGAGTCATTTTCCAGCATACTCATGATCCAGGAGTGCAACAGTGATTTGCTGTTAAATGCCCTGAACACTTAGGGAAACTGGAATGTTGTCTTTAAACTCAGACTCTTTTCCTGTCTACATTGCCAGCATGGGCATCCTTTGAAAACCAGCAGCATCTTTAGTCCATATTTATAGATCAATCCTTTCCTGAATAAGTGAAGCTCTTGGTCAAAGCAATGTTGCAATTGATTTTCACAGAGAACTTTCATTGACCAGGTTGTTATGTACTTTCTGACACATGCCTGACCCTGTATTAAACAAACACAAGCTGCTTTTCCAGGATGCACATTTTTCACACTTTCAAATTACTTTTCAGTTAATTCTATTACACGCTTAGTGAACAGTGATGCTGGGTGCTATTTTTCTGTTTGTTTGTTTTAATGGAGTGCAGCTCCAGCCCTTGAGAGGACACAATAATTCCAGAATAAGACGTAAGGGCATAAGGGAGAAAAGACAGAAAGCAGATAAGGAGAAAAGGAGAAAGAAATGAACAGGGAGAGGGAGAAAGAGGGAGAGAGAGAGGAGGAGAGAGAGATTGGGGGAGAGAGAAAGAGGAGAAAAGCTTTTCCTAATGTGCTAGATATGGCTAGCTATGCTACAGTTGTATCTGTCAAGATAAAATCACCAGGTTTGGGTATTAAGATAAATAATTCCACTTAGGAAGTCTACATGCTCCATTGCCCCTCACCTTTCCTAAAGGTGTCAGTGCTCACTCTTGTGCCAATTAAATGTGAAGTCTGCAAGTGGTGACAAATACGGCTACAGACTGATCTGGAGGGATGGACTCTTCTGTCCCATAAATCTGGACATCCTTGATTTCTTGGATTAATAAATACTGCATAGAACCTACATGGTATCCCAGCCTCATGGCACACTGTGTAACCATCAGAATACTTAACCAGGTGTGTTGGAAGTTTATTATGACACAACTATTATATTGCCGGTACAGATTCACCGTCAGTTTTAAAGAACTCAAAGTTGTGAATACAGATGAGTGTTGGTGTAACTGAGTTTTAAACACTGACTTTAAAGCAGTGGTGTCGCAGACCAAATGACACCAGAAAGTAAGACATATTCCCCACATCATCTTCCTGAGTTTCCAAAAGAGTAGGTCAGAGTTAACTGACAAATTTATAGAAATCTGTGCATGGACAATTTTGCAGAGAATGTGCTTTTGCTGCTGGTTTAAAATGCGCGCATTGAAGGACTCATACTTCAGCTCTTAATCCCAGGGAGTCTGAATGACTTGCCTGTGTCACAGCTGTCCAAGAACTCCAAATTCAGGGACAAGAGGTTAAAAAAACTTCAGTAAAATACAAAGCCACATTTGAGTTACATGCCTCTAAAACTCCCTGGTGTTTATTTAATTAGACTTTTCTGCGGAAAAAAAAGCCACTGAGACTCTGGAAAAATCACTGAACTGATTGTTCCCCTCTTTCCAAAATATAGTAAGAAAAATAAGCAAACTCTGTATTATGAGCACCTTCAATAGAAATGTGGACACCTGGAAGAAATGTCACTTGATATAAAATAACTTGTATTGATACATAATGATTATGTGTTATTTAGAAATTAGGTGCACAGTTATGCCAGGACACAAAAGTTACTTAAATACCAAGTAAAATACAATTAAGTATATATAAAATACTTCCAAATTGTGTTAATTTAATGGTCATCTGTCAAGGGCTACCTCACAGGACATGAGAATCTATGGAATGAGTTAACTACAGAGTCATAATCTAAGAAACCTGTTCAAACATTGCTAAGCCTCTCTGAAGTGCTGACTGCTTTGAAGAAAAGAATCGAAATCATTCTCTTTTGTTTCAGTACAGAAAAGGAAAATCCTCAAAGTTTTGACAAGATTCCTGCCACGGGAAAGCAATATGCACACATGTAATGGCATTTCTGCTTTTGCAGGAAGACTATCTTGTACAATAATTTAAATTTCCCTTAGCCTTCAGGAAATTATTCTCTGGGGACAGGCCTATACTTAGAAGAACAGGTCGCTATTTCCTTTTTACTTGGAATAAAAGCATTCAAAAATGGGTATTTGGATAGCACTTCTGAGATTTGTATCTGGATGTTTATACAGAAGGTACCTCCACTTTGAGGATTTTACCAAGTAGTAGTTCCTCAAGAACAGAAGGAGAATTAAGCCCTTAATGGAGAGTTATAATGACAGAGAGTCCTTCCTCTAATATGTCTATGGAAAGGTTTATTTTGCTGGAAGAATTCTTTTATTCCATTATAAATTGTTAGGCACAGTGCAGGAAATATAAGTATGCTGCAAATCCAGCTTCCAATGACCTTTTCTCACAAAATGTGTTTTTGCTGAGGTGAAAGCAGTGGAAGAAAGGCAATTCTAGATGATATATTTTGTTCCTATTATACAGAACAGTATTTCATCATGTGAAAGAGAAATAGGAGTCCCTAGTGTGACTACTCTATTACAAAGAAAAGCACCTCTTTGAAAATTAATGAACATTAAATATTTGTACAGTCAAATGAAGATCTGTTTTCAGGGAACTGGTTGCCCTGTGTTCTTGGGGTCTAAGCTAGGAATGGTTCCAAATAAATACTGAGGCTAGTAGCCATGAATAACAGTGATAAAATACTAGGGTTAAGATGACCATTTTCAAACTCATATTACCAATCTGATCATATGATATGCTAAAACCACACTTTTTTCTTTGCTAAGGAACAGCAGCTCTATTATCTGACTGTGATGATATATATTTTCAGCCATACAGAAAAGAGCCTGGGTGTTCTGGTTGACATCAAGCTGACAATAAGTCAGACATTTAGCAAACGTGAGCAAATAAGGCTAAGATGTCCTGGGCTGTGTAAGAGAAAAAAAAAGTATTGACAACAGGTGAAGGAGCTGATCCTGTCCCTCAATTCAGCCCTTGTGAGGTCACACCTGGAATGCTGGGACCAGTGCTGGGCTCCTCAGTACAAGAGACACATGAACATACTGGAGGCAGTCCAGCAAAGGGCCACAAAGATGGCAGCAGCATCTCTTCTACAAAAAAAAAGCCAAGAGAGCTGTGACTGTTCATCCTGGAAGGGAGAAGGCTCAGAGGGATCCCATCCATGTGTATAAACACCAGATGGGAGAGGGCAACAAGGACATAGCCAGGCTCTTTTCAGTGGCAACGGAAAGAAGCTGAAACCCAAAGTACACTCTGAACGTCAGGCAACACTTTCTCTTTGTGATAGCAGTGACATAGGTTGCCTAGAGAAGGTGGTGAGGTCTCCTTTCTTGGAGACATTAAAAAGGAATTTGGAGATGGTCATGGGTAATTGGCTCTATGCAGCCCAGCTTGAGCCAAGAGTTGGATCAGATGACCTCCCAAGTTGCTTCCCACACTCAGCCGTTCTGTGAAAAGATCAGCTATCGCCTCTTTCCATAACTTGCTTTGTTAAGGTTCCTACTTGTTAGCTTCAGGCACTTTCATTGGGACATAAAACCAGTGTACTCAATAACTGCTGGTCTTAATGTGACACATAGGTGAATGAGCTCTTAAGAAGAGAATAAACGGAAACTGAAGGCCTCAGTTTCCATACGCATCCGTAACTGCACAAAATACAGAAGCTAAGTGGCTGGAAACTGAACCTGTCCCCAAAGGGGCAGAGATGTCAGCTCCCCCCACCTGAGCACCGTCCCCCCGAGCCGCACACCCGAGCACTCACATGCGATGCGGACGTAGGCTTTCCGGCTCTTGGTGGTGCCCGCGGAGCTCCAGGCGACGCACTGGCACCAGTAATCCTCCGGCCCGAAGAGCTCCTCCACCTGCTGCCGGGAAATCTCAATGCTGACCTCCCGGACAATCAGACCTGCCGGGTGCAAGGAACACGGGTCAGCGCTGGGCATGCCGATGGACACAAAGTGAGCCCGGCTGCAGAAATCTGCTTGCCAGGTTGCTGGGAGACCTTACAGCTCTCTACAAATATCTGCTCCACAACATGGACTGTCATAAGGATGGGAAGGTAAAGAAACTCCCACTTTATCTGCATAATGAGAGATGTGGGTGACTGAAAAACTAATTGCTGAGATTTTGACTTTTATCACATACAGCATGTATTTCAGACAAATCGGAGGAACAGCCTCTCAGCTAGTATAGATTGTACCACAACTCCAGGAAAATTTCCAACAAGGAACACTGCAGACCAGTTTTATTTTGACATATTATAAAACCACATAATCATTCAATTTATACAACTTCCTTAGCCTTTTTATACTTAATCTCTTTTTGCTAGACAGACACAGCACAGGGAGAAGTCCTATTCACTGTGACACTGAGCTGCCCAGGAAAAAGGATTTTAGGATGGCAGAAAATGTCCTGGCACTTTGTAATTATGAGCACATGTGCTGCAGTACGATTATTGCAAGCTGCAAGATGGGCACTACTACTGTCATATGCTGCAGATACTGGGATATTTTTTAAGGGATTTCATAACACAATGGAACACAATTCAGTGCCTGACAGTCTCTCTGGCCCTGCCCCCTATAACCTATCTCAGCACAACCCTCCCCCAAATCCACAGTTGCACCCACAAGGACAGTGACCCAGTTGCCATCCTTCCAAGCAGACCGAGATTAGCCCACACTTCCCACACACTGCTCTCTCTGGGGAAGCTGTTTTGCTTCTTTTAAGTGCAGGGAAATTTTGCGGTGTCTCAGACACTACCGAGAGGATTGCTGGCAAAATATGTAGAACCTCCAATGACAACCACTGTGCTTCACGCTGACACAACCCCTTCTCGCTTCAAAATGCACTCCCTAGTCAAAAAGCTCTTAATTACTGGGTGAAGGGTGGGAGAAAGTGTTTACATCTTTTCTCAGCATATTTAGTCTTTGCTGATGATGCCCAAATATCAACAAATTTCTAATGCATGTCTGCCTGTAGAGAACAACACTGCCATTTCAAAAATGCGTGCCTGCAAACACCCTTGAATATATAAATTCACGTACAAATCTTTTGTCTAGTGAGATTTGTTTTATTTTTCTTTACAAAATTGCTAAGAAACCCAACTGAATTATCCTTGGATCAGACCTTGCACAGTTTGTCCCCATCACCAAACACCAAAGGGCAGATCCCTCTGCTGAGCACAGACTTGAGCCTGTGAAGGCCAGCTAACCCTCAGCCTCCTGCCACACGGCTTACAAGGGGATATTCATAATGTGAATGTTCCCAGTTGTACAGCATGGCATGTTCCTGAAACGCTGGAAACCAGGCCAGCCCTTTGATTTGCCTCCAGCCTCACAGAGGCTCCATTCAGGAAGCCAACGATTAATTACTGTTTGCACACAGTTGTGCACTACCACTGCGGCTGCATGCTGCCCGCATTCCAAACTCGGGCAACAACTTAGCAGCAGAAAAGGAATCAAGACATGTAACACCACAGACTTCTCTGGTGGGAATGCCTTCTAATGAGATGCATGTTCCTGCTAGAGACTATCACAGCCCAACTCCCTTTCCATTTCATTATCCTTGACATCTTTAGCCATTGAATAATCAGCTTCTTTGTGGGGAAATACTTAAAAGCTTTCTCCTTGAAATAAAATATAGCAACAGCACTCTAAAGAATGGAAATCAAAGCAGTGCATGGGCATTTAATATGCAGTGAAGACTGTGTCATAAACTTATTCTGCTTTGATGAGCTAATTTGGCTCCAAAAGGGGTCTGAGAGATAGCTTTCGTCCTGGTGAGAAGAGCATGAAGAGGGTGGGGAGGGAGCATGTACATTACATCCATAAAAATTGTTATATTTTCCCAGTGCAACTGCTGTTAGCGTAAAGATTACTTCAGTTCATTTGCAGTTTTTATTACGCTAGCCCAGGGAGCTTTTGAAGGTTACAATATTATGTTTTTTTAATAAGGCTGATTATGACAGAGCTTGATGGAGCAGTGAACTTTGTTACCCAAGGGCCAAAACAAGCATGCTCATAATGATCATACTGGTTAATAATGATTATAACATAGCCTTAACATTCAGGACACAAATGCTGTTTTCTGATTGTCTGTGAACGATACAAAACTATATGACAAATAGCTGCTCCTTTTAAATGCACCAGCAGAGGTTTTCATCTCTGACCTCCTGAGATGCTTTCTAATTCAGAATAACAAGCTACTCCTGGTTAAGTCTTCTAGGACAGCTGTGAAGTAGTGACAGGTTTCAGGTTATTCAAAGTAATTTTGTCTTTAAGTAGTATCAACAGCTGTGCCATGACCAAAGAGACGTACATCTTCCTTCCATAGCAAATAAATACTACCTCATTCTGTTTACAAGCAAAAAACACCATTGTGTCTTGATCTCTAAGGTAAACTGCTCTTCCTAGAGTTCAGAACATACCAAACCAGTTTATAGTGCCACAAGATCATATGCGATATAAGGATCCATGGCCAGAACTTGGAGATTTGATTCCACCACTGCTTCCCAGTACAACCCACTGTGGCACCTAATTGCACAGTCACACTGATTTAGGAGAAAACCATCACCAGCTGAAATGCACTCACCCTCTGGCCCTGGGACAAGCACAAGCAGACACATTTCCCTTGTTGTACCAGCTTGCAATCTTATTCCTTCTGCTAGCACACTCCAACATTACCCCCAAAGAGAGGCTATATTGCAAAAACTGCATTTTGCTGAGATATCTCAGATAGCAACTGCCTTGTTATCAGCTGACACATTGCTGTACATCAGATTTCACAGAGGAGCTGGCACACTCTGTCTGCTTTCATTCAAGAGTGTATTGCTTATCTGTCTCATGTGGGCACCAAAACCCTTGCATGATGACTTCAAACAGAGAACATCATTTTGTCTCTGTTGGACCTGCTTCTGCTTCTACACCAAAGAACATTAGTTAGAATTGGAAAAAAGAAAAGAAAAAAAAAGGAAAAAGGAGAAAAAAGCTGAAAACCCCATGTCTCAATATTTCCAGACAATGTGATGTGCTGTACCTCTTATTCAGGCAACTGTTTATCAAATTGCTTGACTATGGGTGAGTGCACAATCTCTGAGAGCAAAACTAGAAGTTGCTTTATAAAATGAGTCCCTGTATTTTGCCCAAATATACTTAGGACAAGACAAACTAAGAGATTAGCAATAATTTATGCATCTTATAACCTACCTGGTACTGGCCAATTCTACTTTGTCACTGTGCTAAGCAAAAAAATGTCATCTCACCGAGAGTAAATCCTCTACCTTACCTTCTGCTTTAGAAATATATTGAATTTTCCAGTCTAGTTCTTCACAAAGCTAAGCTATATAGCAGGTGAAGATACACAGCATTAATGTGGGGGTTTTTTGAACACTTGAGTAAGCTGCGCATTTCCAGAATTATGTAATAATCACTTAGATGGTAGAACAACTCACAAGAAGTCAAGATCTTCCTATTTCAAGCAATGCAATAACAAACAGAGCTGAAGGAAAATAACAGCAATATTGGCAGCTGGAATGCTTGACAGGTTCCTTCTATAAATCCACAAAGAGCTGACCAAACAGATACTCCTGACCATACAATGACATGCTCAGCATATAAAGCTGAGAGAAGAGTAAGGAAGATGTTCAGAGTGGTGTTTTTTTTCCTGCCAAGTCACCTATGATGGAGCCTTGCTTTCCTGGGAACACCAGCCTGCCTACCAAGCATTCAATAAATTCTTTTTTTGCTTTGCTTGTGCAGTTTCTGGTTTTCCTATTAAACTGCCTTTATCTCAACCCATGAGTTCCCTCACTTTTACCTGCTGGATTCTCAGCCCCATCCCACCAGGGGCATGAGAGGGCTGTGTGGGGCCCAGTCAGCAGCTGGACCTAAAGCACAACAACCAGTCTAAGACATTCTTTTGCCCTAGTAGTTTTCTGTCCAGTTCAGGATGGAGGATAGCAACAAAGAAGGCTCATGACATTTCTCATAACTAGTCTGCAATTATGTCCCAGTCCAGTAAATTAAGAACCTGTCTGTAAGTCACAATTTTTGCCTACTTACTATCACAGCTTATTCAATCAATTATTTCAATAAAAGAAATATATTTCTGGGACTAATACAACTTGGGTGCTGAAAAGGGGTAGGAAGGAACCAGAACTTACTTTATTTCTGTATTTGCACATTATAAGGGATTAATGGGCAGAGAAAGGCAGAGGGTGGAACGAACCTTTCTCAGTCTGCCTACTGCTAAAAAGCATGAGGAGAAGCTCTGCTGAAAAGCATGAGGAGAAGCATAGCTATATCAAAATCCAAGTTACTACCCCTCATGGAGCAAAAGGAAGTGTGAAGAGGGATTCATGCCTTATATGCATGGTCTTTTACTATATCTGTTTTTAGAAACACAAACACACTTCATACACACGGTCCCCAAGTGCTTAACTGAGCTGGCTATACAAACTCTGAGGTAGATTATCTTCAGAGGCACAAATTTTATGGTTTTTAATTCATGCAAATGTAATGCAATTGTAGATATTATGGCAGATTATTGATAACTGCAATTATAACTCATGGGTTCCATATTGCATCCACTGAAGTAACTGGCAAATTTCCCAATGATTTTAAAAGAAAGAGATTTGCTGATCAGACTCATTTCTTTCTAGGGAAACAAAAATGTCTCAAGGTTCCATGACCATGTAAGATAGCATAAGACAGTAAACGATCACCACAAACATCAGAAAACAGAAAATTATTATCAATTAATCAAATGTAATTATTCCACCTGGAGTCAGTCTAGGTCACAGAGTTAATACCTACACCTTACTGGGCATCATCCTGCCAAGAAATTGTTTTGATATACTTTGGCTGTCATAACTGTTTGGAATTTGATATTAATATCTAAGACCTGTGAAAATACTCCTCAGGACTTTGATAGAGCAATTTTGGTGGAAGTGCTACATTGGTATGTGTTTGAACCCTCTGGCAGACAGTAAACAGAAACTGTTTAGTCGCAAGACTAAACTGCACTTACAAACTCTAAGAAACTGCATGGATACTTTGTTTATTTTCTCTGTAAGTAGTTCAAACAGTTTCTGTGCTTTTGTGCTTTCATTTGCCCAAAAGGTATTTCATTAATTAGTAATCACATACGCCAAAGAACACGTTTCTCAAGGAGATGGAACTTTATGACCTACTGGTCTGGAAAAAGACATTGCAGTAATACCTGCATATAGATGGCAGGTATATCACTGCCAATAAGTATGGAAATACAGCCCATTTTCACAAAGGTGACTTGCAACACTTTACACACACTCAATTTCAGAAAGTCAGTTCTCAGACCATCCTCACAAACCTGATATTTTCTGCTGTTGGTTCTCTCCCTACTTAGACAGGTACCTCCGAGTGAATGAGACCCCAAATCTCCCTTCCCACTGCTTGGTGGGGACACAGAGGGCAGGGACAGTGTTTCTGATTGATGTAGAAGAGGCTTTGGGGAGCCAGCAGCAAAACAGCTCTGGGGTAGGGGGTTTCTTCTGCACACTCACAGAGCATGTGCTGCTATAGAATCAAGTTATATTCCTCAAATTCCTCATTTGTCTTAAGATTTCAAACAAAGCCTCACCAAAAAAACACTTTAAACAGTAGCATAGTTTTTGCCTCATGAAAGTGGCCAAGACCATAAGTCAAAGTGGCATGATTGTAAACACATTTTATAAAAGGGAAACAGATTGGTTTCTTTTTATGCAGTCTTTTTTATTTTTACCTTTAATGGTAAAATATAAGCAACCGAAGTCAAGAATTATGATATTTTTATTTATGGATAGTCTGTAATGACCTGTCCAATTTATTTAATTGCTCATCACAGGTGCTATAAAAAACCTGTGTCTGTTTGCTTTACTTGGTGAAGTAAAGTTTTTACAAAGGTAAAAAAAAATCAGTGCTATGCAGGAATTTAAATTTATTTACCCTCTTGCAGAGATGGATCCCTCATAGTCAGAGAATTATTCCACTCGAATATATCAGAGTACTTAAGCTATAGAATTTGATGTTTAAAATGAATAAATAGGTTTTGCACAAGAAGAACGGCTTCAAATATTAAAGTTCTTGCTGAGAAAAATGTATTCTGTGCACCATAATGGGACTGAGATGATTGCTGAATGGCACACTTTGCCTATAGCTTATTCTCTATACAGAGTACCTGTAATCTTAACAAAAGACAGATAGACAGATATATATCCAGAGATAGTTTAAAAGAGTAAACAGCTTTTACATCCTGTAATCCTTCACACTGTGACTGCCTACACCAGGTTTTGTCTCAATATCCTGCTTTTATGTAAATTGAGGCTGGCTGGCAATATGAAATAACTGTGTGAAGATCACAAACTATTTTCCACAAATATTAGTTTAAATATTTAAATTAAAGGCTTCCAGCTACTTTTGGTCTCTTTATAGCTTTCTCTTTAGGAAAAAGATACATTCTGAACTCAAATTAACGCAGGTAAAGGCAACAGCTTAATAAGGTCAAGATTGCTTTAAAACCCATGTCAAGTTTGCACTGATTTGCATCACCTACCTATGTTATCTAAGTACCATGTATTGAGTTAAGCTAAAATCACAGCTTCTCTAATATTTTTTAACTGACTGACTTACCCAAAAATTATAAAGGACTGTCTTCAGAGGGATTTTACTTTGAACTGGAATTAGAACATCCATTCTGTTTGGGTTTTGTTTTCTTTCACTGAAAACAAGGCAGTTTTATTCTTTTCCCATTAACAACTGAAAGACCAAGTTGCATAAGATGTAGGGGAGATTTCAAAACAGAATTATTGAATGCTGGTGGAAAACAAACGACATGTCCTGGTCCCTGGTGGGTTTGTCCCCTTGAAGAAGGTAAAATAGCCCCTCTGCTATCGCCTCCCCTGGCCAATCTCAGCAGCTGATTGCTTTACATCACCCTTGAACTACTGCTGTTTAATACCTTAGAACAGCATTGGATTGCTTGTTCTCAGGCTATAAACCAGTCAGAGATAAAAGAAAAACACCTTCCCCTTTGTTTCTTAATGAAGGCTATTTTCTGGTTGACAGCAGTTTTTGCAAATATGTACAAATTGCTCCAAAATGCTTTGCTCTCTTCCACATACAATATGTGCCTACAGTTGCAACATTCTTTTTTCCTTTTTCCTGGAACAAGAGCAATAAGCTCCAGTATAGCAGGACTCCAAAGAAAACCTCCCTATAAATACATTTACATTTAACAATGGGCATCATAATTTCTGAACTCACAGAGGCTGAAGTCTAAAAGCAGAAACAAAGGTGACTCTTAACCAAGAGCCGTCCTGACACTAAGAAACCCTGGGTGGCAATCCCCAAACAATTCCTTGCCTGGCTGGTGCTGCTTACAAGGAGTGGAAAGAAGACAGGTTCTCCACAGAGAAAAGAAATAGTATGAGCTCTTAGCAGCTCCAGCTCTTGGGTCATAGCCCAATCTTCCCTTTTGATTGAGGAACATGCAGCTGAGAAAAGATGTTGGTTTAGTTTTTTTCAAGGGCCAGGAAGAAAACATGCCAACGATTCATGTTTTACTTAAAGCAGCAGTTGAGACTTCACAAAGAAGATCTGTGCACTTTTTATTTCTGGTTCAGAGGATTTACATGCTCTTTTTAATGATCTGGGCCTTCAGCAGTGGGTAATGCTTCCCAGTCCCCAGCTTAGAGTTCATGCAAAATTGAAGCACTTTTGAGGCAGTTTAGAGCCTACAGATGAATCTCAATGTGCAGGCAAAAAGAAATAATAGCTGTTTAGCACTTCATAAGAAGAAGAAGAAGAGGAAATTATGAAAAAAATAAACAACAAAGAAGAAATCTATTCAACATCAAACATCTGGGAAGCCAACCAAGAGCATTTGAATTTTGAATAGCATGTTTACATTCCCTTTGCATGGTGGAGGGTCTGCAGAGAAATGAACAATAAATGCATTTGTGTGTAAATTTACATGTAAAAAATATACATCAAGTTGTTTATTTTACTGACTTACCAATTTATAAATGTTACAGATACAAAATAGGTATCTGCATGAGTACGTGTGTACCATGCATCCACTCTGCATGGTTTTAAAAAGCAGAGACAACAAGAAAATGCCTTATTTCTGTGAACTTGATACGATGACACAGTTCAGTGGCTGGTGCAGCTATTGTGCGAACAAGGACAGTCTCAATGTGACACAAGGGGTCACTCGGGAGCCTCCTCAGTAGTTGTTTTTCTATTTTCTAGTCTGCAATGTGCAGGAACAGCAGGTTAGGGGAGAAGTTTAAGACCCCCATCATTTTTTGCCATTGTTCTGCATGCTGGGGATGGCATTTCACAGCTGACCCAGGTATCTTGAAAAAAAAAAAAGAACACTAAAAGCAAAAGAAGAAAAAGGCTAGCAGTTGCTTTCAAAGCAGCTTTGTCCACTGTGCTGTCAAGTGAAGTGACTTTCTTCAGAAAGAGATGAAGCTCTGGGAATTTACTGTCTGCTCCCCCACCCAGCACGTTTTCAAGGTTGTACCAGGGCAGCAGTCAAAACACCAGCTCCTGAACACCAGGAGGTTTTTCTTAGTTTGTAGTGAACAAAGGAATCACGGCAGGAAGGCGTGCAAAAAGGCAGCCTGGTGGTCACAGAAGTCCTTTGGTGTGCACATGTTTCTGGGTACTGCGCAGTTCATGATAGAACATATAGTTCATGATAGTCAGGCTAGAGGGGGGCACCAGGGATGCAAGCAAGTTCCTCTGCAGATTGTGTGACTTCAACATGAAAAGAAATCTTTTTAAATTATGCAAATAAATGCCATCAAAGTATCCCTGTAAGTCCAGACTCTTCCTTTTACTAATTTTCTTCTGGGTACCCACCACTCTGAATTCCAATACTGGTTTCCACCTTACTTGCAAACAAAAAGCACTAAACCAAACCCCCAGAGCAAATCTACTTCTAGGCATTGCTGTTCCTCAGGGCTGGCAGCCCTTACTCCTCTTCAGAAGAGGGTACAGCAACCAACCCAGGTGCAGCAGCAGCACTCATTACAAGAACATAGGTATAAAAGTCACTGGGAACCCAAAAACTGCAATCAACCAACCAAGATCTTTTCTAAATCAAAACCTGGAAGCAAAAAATAGAAGAGGCTGCAAGTGCCTAAAGATTTGTATTCAGGAAATAGAAGACATAGAAGAGTGTGACAAAAGACTCACTTTCTGCTCTTACAATCAAAGTATGACAAGGGTGAGAAGTTACAACAAATTGTGAAAGACATTCCAACAAAACCTGAGGAGAAGAGAAGTGTACATAAGCTTGCAGGTGAATGGCAGCTCTGCTGGTACTTACCACACCATGCTGCTCATTCCTGTACAAATTTGAAATGCATGGGAACGACAAAATGAATACAGGCAGTGAATCTGTAAAGGCAGCACAAAATTAGATCCTGTATGGGTCAGAGCTGCATGTGACAAGCACCTACCTCTCTTTCCCTTCAACATTAGAAATTATTTGGCACCCTACCTGCACAGCAAAAAAAGCTTTGCTAAAACTGATCAATGTGCAAAGCTTTGCTCCATACAAATGCTTNAAAAAAAAAAAAGAGAAAAGGATTTCTCCAATGTAGTTTCAAGGAATAGGAATTCTTCAGGCAATGATTTCTCTGCCTTAACAAGATAATAGAGGAAAACAAGGAAAACATAGAAAATACCACTCAGGTAACTGAGACACAAACTTAGATATACACCAAGGGAGTCCGTGGGGTCGGGGAAACACTTAAATGTTTAGCACAGTCATTAAGACCTCAACATCCCTAAAGAGTGTTAGACAACAGCCTGATCATCTGGCTTCATCAGACTATAACTTGTTTGCATAGAAGAAAAAGTAAGGTGTAATTTTGACCTTTCATTCCCCTGAGTATTTCCAGGTATTTTTGCAAAGAAACTACAGCTCTTCTAACCCTACTCATTCTGATGTTTAATTAAGCGAAAAAAAATCACTTTTTCACAGAGGATTCAAGTGTTCCTGTCACGGTGCTACTGACTGCAGCACTTTGTTTGAGAGCACGTAAGACTTTGGCTATGTCTTTTTACTGTTCCCAAGAAACAGCTGTTTTCCATTTAGGTCCGTGGGTGCAGGATGGAGACTGAGCTTTGGGACTCACTGCCAAAGCAAGGCCACATTTATGAGCCTTTCATGCATAAGACCACCCTCACCATAGGGGCTCCAGATCCCACACAAATGCCTCAGAAGGAGCTGGGAGTGTGGATGGAGCAATAGGAATGCAATAGGAAGCATTGCTGTGCAAAGCTGTGGCTAGTCTGAAGCTGTGGTGGGTGGACTGATGTCAGAAGACGTCTTTTGGGGAATTAATGGGATTATGAGTGTGTAACAAAGGGTTTAATGAAGGAAAAACTTGGAGGAGAGAAGATGTAGACCAGAAATATTCAGAGGGGGGTGTCCTCAAATGCTTCAGATGAATGTATTAGGCATCCATATTCCTCTTCTAATTATTTTAAATAACTTTATTTCCTGTCTCAGATTTATTTTTCCAGAAGCCCACAGGAAACCTCCAAGACAACTAGGCAAACAGCTGCAGATAGGAAGTTAATGCTGCAGTAAGAAATGAATAAATATCCTAAAGCTTTTATCATTTGGTCCCAAGGCACTTTGCAGAGGTAGATCACAGAGACACTGAATGATTTGCATAGATACATGGTGAATATACAGAAAATCTGAAATGGGCAAATGACCCTTCCCATGGGCTCATCATTACTCGGTGGAGGAGCATGAGAGGGATTAACCTGCAGAAGGAGTAGCTCCCTCTGGGCCCCCTGTTAGCATGCCTGAGTACTCTGAAGGACTGAGCAAGTCTGGGAGAACCTGCTCCGGAGTCAGCTTAGCAGCAGGAGGGCAGAAAGTTCATGATGTCCACTGCTGCTGCCTGCAAAAGCGGCTGGGCATAGAGCCCCATAAGGAAAAAACTGCTGGAAAGGACAGCAGTAGCAGAAGGACATGCAGGTCTCAATGGCTATGAACACAAGAAAGATGATCTAAGAGCTGGAGCAGCCTTCCACAAAGGCTTAGAGGGGCAAATCCCCCACATATAAGAGTTTGATTAAATAAGAAATTATTGATTTGTTAATGCACATACTGTAAGTGAATCCTGCACTCAGTTAACTCAAAAATCCTCAAGCCTTTTGCAGGCTTCTAAACCAAAAGAGAATCTCCCTGGCCTTAGGGGGAATCTTGGTATTGCACATAAAATTTGCTTCCAGAAGCAAATAGCTGTTCCAGTGGTATTAATCTGTTAACAAAAGTTTATTTCCTTTCTCCAGATATGTCCTAAGCTTAGCAATTTCTCCACTCACTTCAATAAAAATCCCCACTATTTTAAATGCATGTCCTAGAAAATGGTGATTCTCTGTCTGTATGTTTCTTCTGAAGCTTCCAAAATGGCTATGTTTTTTATCCAAACATATTAATTACTCACGATAAAAGTGTAAACTTTGCTTGAAAGCATTGTCTGCAGCAGTTTCTTTGTTGGGTATTCCCTTGATGTGGCTGAGGGGAAACCACGTTTCCATCAGCTGATTTTGAAGATGCAGCCTGCAAGAAGAGAGAACTTCTCTGGCAGCAGTGATGGGCACTGGTCTCATCTTCCCCAGGAGAGCTGTCTGTCAGGCCACAGGGAGTGACAGGTAGAAAGAAGATGGCCCAAGTGACAGCAAAAAATGTCTGCAACCTAAATTTCAAGTAGGAAAAAAGCCCATGAGTTTCTTCATATGTTTTATGGAAGTAAAGAACCTGTATCTCCCCAGAGAGTTCCAGTTCTTTGGAGAAACACCATTCTTTCTGCACCATCTTGTAGCCTTTCAGACCATACACGTTTCACTTGCAGCAACCTTCCAGACAGAGAACAGACTTCAAATTATGGAAGAATACAGAAGATGGTAGAATCAATTCTAACCCACATCTCAAAGTTATTAATAGGAGCACTTGGGAAGAGATACTCAAGACACATTTTCAAATTTCCTTGAAACGAGTTGGATTAGGGCAGAGTACTGAAGAAGCAGAGCTGAAAATTGGCAATGTGTTGCTGAGAAATAATTACTTTGTATATGGGTGTTTGATGTCTGTAATGGATTTGATCAGATGATAAACTGAAAATAAAATGATTTCTGACAGTGGCAGAATGAAAGCAATCCTTATTTATGATGTGTGGCTACCCTTACTAATATAACCCCAAGATATTCTACCCCAGAGCATCAAAATATTGCAGGCTAAGTGTCCAAACGCAACATTCACATTCACTTGCTATACGCTTAGTGAAGTCAATGGGGACACTGCCCACATTTGCTCAGAAAAATAGCTTTTTCCTTATCCTTTGGATTCTTCAAAAATAATAGAGAGAATTAGGATGCTACAGCATGTCAAGATACAGAAAGAGATTAAGTAAAAAAAGATGTGCAGAGAAAAAAAATAGCTCTAAGGAAAGGAAGATCTAGGGGTAAAAGAAATCAGTGAAACATTATCCCTCCACATCTCTCCCTGAGCTCTGCTTACTTGGGGATTGGGGGCACCAGAATTTTGTATTTGGGCTGCCAAATTAAGTTCTTCAACACTGTTATTCAAAGACATGCAAGACTAAGAAATAATGGCTTCTTTAAAAATATAAAATACTAAGACAAATGAATGCAACTTCCCAAAATGAGAGGCTGTATGATGACCCTTGCTGTATAGTCAGAAGTCCCAACCTAAACAACGACTTTTGCCATTAGTGCAATGCAGCCTTCTAATATGTGGTGTGACAAACACCAAAATAAATGACTTTCATGAGATGTGCACACAGAGAGGAAGATGAAGCAACAGAGCATCTTGTGCTGGAAGTGATTTTCCTGCCTCTCTACAGGGTGCCAGAAGAGCACAGTGGCTGTGAAGGTTTCCTCACTGCTGTCTTGGCTGCAGGATCTTGTAAGAGCTGTTTCAAAGGGAAAAGGGCAGATATCAATCCTTGATCTTTCTGTTGAGAGGGTGATCTATTAAAGACTTGGCTAGCTGGGTATCTACTCCCTCGACAGGCTGCCAAACCCATTGCTTAAGGTAACAAACTCCTATTTGCCAGATCAATGCTAACCCTCCGTCAAAAGCTCAGTTTCTTTTCATTGAATCTGCAAGTCGCCCCGAAAATACTTTAATTGGGAAAGGTAATGGTGGGAGGTAAACACTGGAATCTCAGTGGTGGCTATGTAAAGAAACTGAAAAAAAAAAAGAAGTCAGGATTCTCTTTGAAAAGAAGTGCATATTTGTCCACTTCCAGTGCAGTTTGATACACTCTCTTAATCAGTCAAAAGGAGTGGGTCATCAGCTAACTCCCCAAGACTTCCTTTCCCTATGCATTCCCTATGCAAAAGAAAACAGACAATGTAGGTAAACAGTAATGCTGTGTGAATTGCCCAATATGTCTATTTAATTAGCACTTAAAGAATCACAAATGTTTTCTCCTTGCTTGAAGGAGACAGAAGAACATGTCCCTGGCATTACATAGGGCAAGAGGGAGTTTATGGACTGTTTCACTTCAGTAGTCAAGGAGAAAATATTACGATGCATATCCAAACTGGAAAGACAAAAAAAGGCTCCAGATTTTTTTTCTGGTTTTCTCTTGTACATCACTGGGATGTGAGGTTGGATATAGCAGCACTTAATCCCTCTGGGTAAATGAATGGGGTGCAAGACAGTGATTTTCCATACATTCACAATTCTCCCACCACTGCAGAAATGGTGTGTGTGTCTTGGAAATTAGTTCTCCGTAAAAAGCACACATGCAAAATAAAATCACACATTCACAGAATAGGGTGAGTATGATGAGAACTTTAAGGTAAGCTAGTCCAAATGTCCTGCAATAAGCAGGGACATCTTCAACCAGTTCAGGTTCCTTGGAGCCCCATCCAGTCCACCCATGAAAGTTTCCAGGGATGGAAACTTCCATCCATCACCTCTCTGAACAACCTGGTTCAGTGTTTTGCCATTCTCACTATAAAAAAGAAAAAAAAAAAATCTTTTGCCACTGTCAGTTTCAGAGGTACAATAATTTGGAAAACGTGCACGAATTGCTCTAACAATTATTGATGCTATTGAACTTCCTGCCTTGTAACAACGGAATTTTCTTGTCCCCAAAAGCATCAGTTCTGCAAGGCTCCTTTTATTTTTGTTGCTGTTATCTTTTATGACAGTCAGCCATAAAATCAAATGTGTTCCCTCAAAAGAACTCTCATCTTTGTTTTTTAAAACCAGTGTTCTTATTCTTTTTTACATTAGTGGGAAAATATTCCAGAGACATAAAGGCATAAAAAAAGACAATGCCCTGCCATGTATTTCACATACATAGGAAATGAAAGAGTCAAAGATGTGCACTAGACATTTCCAAAGCATCCATTTGACTTCTTTATGAAAATGCTTAGCTTTTTGCATAAAGAAGAAAAATTCCAGTGAGTCTGAGGATTTAATAAGAGAATGTAATGATCTTCTGTGTAAAGCCTCAGGTTTCTCAGACTTGATCAGTGTAAAATATTTCAAAAGGCTCTCTCTTCAGGCTACTTTAATTAAATAAAGTGGTACTAGAACACCCTGTCACTATTACAGTTCTCATCCTCTCCAACGAGAAGGCAACAACTCCTACAGAGTCCCTGTGCATGTTCTTCACAGAAATGCTTTACCCACTGTTTAAAAATACCCCACAGTGCAAAGTATATATAACTATTACTTTAATTTTGTACCTGCTTTCTTTCACAAAGAAAAATGTACAGAGAAAAATTATGTGAATATTTGTTTTTCTCTTTTAAAAATTAGCCTTCTTAATGCATTCAACATTTCAGTCTAACAGCTCTCTTCAATGAGAGATTGGCTGCACTCTCATTCCATCTTGTGTGCATGCCATTCCTATTGCTCTGCTGTTTTCTTTGGTCTTCTCAATGACAGAAACAAATTTGCCTTACAAGAAAAGTTAATCATCTTTACATAGATTTCATTCCTAGGCAGAGGCTCAAAGTCCATGAACACATAATCTTTTGCAAATCAAAACCTATTTCTCACTTTCATGCATCATTTACAATCCCAAGATGATGTACTGCTAGCATCACACCTGTATTTTAGTTCGCTTTCTACCTGATTAGTCGTCCTTTAGAAAGGAAAGCACAAGTGACCTTTACTCTTTTCCTCTCATATTTTATTGTCTGTTTGCCTTGTTTTTCTTTGCTTTGCTCATCTGTGTAAAGAATTGAAAGCCTGGTTCAAATCCAGCAGCAGAACATTTCCTCAGCACGGTCCTCTTATCACAAGCAGGCAGAACTGACCTCAGGAAGAGTCAAATACCAGGAAAGAAGAAAGCACACAGTTTTCAGTTGCTGAGATTACACAACAGACCCTGCAGAAACACTGTGTAAGTGAGATCCCTTTGAGCCCCACGTTATCCTTGGGAAGTCTAAACCTAATCTGGTTTGTGGGCAGTTTCTCCTTCCTCTCTAACCACAAGTCAGGAGGCAGCAGCAACAGCGTAGGTTTGGACCTAGAGGGATCCTTACGTCACCCTCTGAGCAGCTCAGTCATTACTTCTGTGCCCTAGGTTACATCTGCACTGGCTAGGCAAAAAAAAGCAAAAGAAACCAAAATAATCTCAAAAGTGATAGAGTCCAAGGGCTTTGCCAGCCTGCTGGTGCAAGCTGCCAAGATGATATCTCCTTCTTCAGGTGCCAGAATGGACTCTCACAGTCACTGTTTCCTGCAATTTTTTTCTGCAGCTTAATCTGCGGTTAATATATTTTCCAGAGCTTCCACTGCTTTAAAGAAAATACTATTTTACCACAGCCTTATTAAATTCTTTACCCATTTCTATACCACTTATGTGCTATGAGCCCTAGATTCCAAATCTGCCTACAGGAAGGCGCACAAACACTGCAGCTGTGACATGCATTAACCAATATTCTGGCAACAATCAGGCTGACTGACAAATTTGGATTTTGATGACAGTTTCATTTTAACAAGCTATTAGTGCAACTAATTTTGTGGCTCTTGTGCTAATGATCTGACATGCAAAGCCTTTGACACCTTCTTCCCCCCACTGAAATCCAGTAGATGATATTAATCTTTAATTGATAATGGTTCTCATTTGCATATAATTGCTGTTGTTTATTATGCAAAATATTTTTCCTCTGAAATATTTTGATGTTTCTCTTTTAAAGATGTGCCTTTCACACTTGTAGAATTGAGTTTCCTTTATAGCATCACCAAGTCTCCCCACCACGAGATTTTTGAGAAAAAAGAATGAATATTTCACCTGTAGTGAAAAACTTTCACTAAATGGTAATTTTCATGAAAACTTAAAAAAATTAACCAGTCATAACTGTCCTTCTCTTTGCCCATCTCCACGCCCTTGGGCTCCCATGGAATGAAAAACTGTCATGGGTTGACACTGGACAAAATCCCAATGCACCCATGAGTGTGTATTCTATCTAATGAACTACTGTGAGATGTGATCAAGAACAGAGCAGAGCAGGCCTAATACTTGAAACAGAAAAGACAATTTATTAATCTACATAACAGTGGACAATAGAAAAGGAAAAGAAAACCCAACCACCCAAAAGCAGAAGAGAAAACCTCCCAGAACACTGCCTCTCCCCCCCCCAGTTTCCATTTCATCCATGCTCACATAGTTGACTCCAGCACATTACCTTCATCTACTTCCTCAATCCCTCAACAACCCTGGGTTCCCAATCCAAACCATCATCCTTTAAAAACAAGCAATCCTCATTCCATCCAGAACGAGAGGAGTCTTTCTCGCACCACAGACGTCCCCCAAGAAACACAGGTCCACCATCCCGTGTTCTCACATCACCCATGGCATCCGCCCGGAGTCTGCCAGGGTGACACCCTCCCTTCCATGTCCAGCACTCTCACTGCCGTCCATGGACCAAAACTGCAACAGGGCTCTTTTAAGGATGTTTAGCTAAGTACCAAAAACTGGCCATCTTCTCATTTTGGGACTCAGGTCCCCCCCATTTACCCCTGGGGCCGAGGGTGCCAAGAACATGCCAAAACGTCTCTGGTTTTGAGCCAAAAACATCCACCCAAACACAGTCTCATTTATAATCAGGAGGGTCCAGGGTCCGTCTATGGCTATCATTAGGCAAGAAAAGTCCAGCCAAAAGGCCACTCCTCTTCATTCTGGCAATCGAAAGGGCTTCTCTTCATCTCCCATTACCATCTGGGTCCCAGGCTGTCCTCTCTCTCTCTTAAAACCACCAACTATGAGAATACAGTGTCTAGGGACAGCTCTCTTCTGCCTTAGAAAGGGTTAAAAGCTTTATCTCCCTCCAAGGTCAGGCTCAGGCAGTCGCAGGCACTGCAGTTCTTGTGCGCAGCTCCAGCTCGGCACCTTCTCCCTGTGGGAGGGGGAAGAGAGACGGGACCGAGGGGGAAGGGTGGGGAATGGGACGGGACGGAAGGCACCTCCAAAGTTCTCCCTCCACCCCTCCATTCCAGATGGAAGCTGGACCAGCTCCAGTCCAGCTCTCTCTGTTCCCCACCCCTCTCCCACCTTGCTCAGCCAGGCCCACCTTGCTCCCCTCCTCCACCCGGCCTAGCCAGGCCTGGCAGAGGAGGGGAGAAGAAGCTCCCTCTCCAGAGAAGCAAAGACAGGAAAAGAGAAAGTTCTCCTGGGAAATCTTGCTTTTAACCCTGTGTGTCCTCAGGGGCATGTCCACACTCTTAGTGGCCAACAAAGGTGCCAACACTCAGACCCAAGGACTGATTGGCCCGACCACTACTTCCAAAAAAACTCACTTCCAGTTCAAACCACGACAAAAACCCTGAAGATATATTAAGCAATGTGGATTTTTTTAAGTGTTTCTCCTGAAGTCAACATGTGGAAAAGCCAATTGTTACAAATGAATACACAGGGCCCAAGTCAAACACAGACTTTTTTTCTACAGCCTTTCTTCCTAGACCAGCCTTCTCTTTTTCAAGTGAGAGTACCAAGAAAAGCTTATGCTTTTGATCTCTGGAGCAAATAAATGAGCTGAAACAAATAAAACCGGGTTCACAAGAGACTTCCAAGACATCTGGTAGAGTTATTTTTCTAAGTAATTAGATCAAGTGGTGGTGTAATTCCCAAATGGAAAGTACCTTCTTGCTTGGTATCCAGTTATTTCTCAGAGCCATCAAAACAGCAATAAGTCCTGCTTCTCTCCTTGTGTGTGTCTCAGACTCTATAGATTACCAGTCTTTCCAAGTCTTCCCAAACACAGCTCTATTACTCAAGTTTTTAAAACCACCACCATTTTTTTTTCTGTGCTATGAGGATCTGTTTTACTTCCATGAATTTCAATTTCAGAGGGAATTCTGGTATTGACTGAGGAAGGATGCTAAGACACTGTAGTTCTCCTTCTTACAGGCTCTCCTCTCTACAGGCAGAGAAGTGCAATGAATAACAGCCAGGTGCTTGCTCTGGATCAATAGTGCTCTAAAGTGTGCCCAGGTGTGCTTTCTCCTTCCTTCTTGCTGAAAACTGATTAAATTTCTCATTTTTTTCTCATATCTCCCCAAGAAAATATCATTCTAGTAACAACCCAATTGCTCCTTGACACTTCGGGGAGAATGTGTTTCTCCGTCTGTGACATCAACACAGTGCAACCTCTGTGAATTTGTGACACTGGGGAAGTGAACTGGGAGTAGACCTGTCTAAAGAAAGAAATTTCATTTTATTTGTGCATGGTTCTCCTGGTTTTCTGATTTCAGATTTGGTCAGGGTGCTTTACACTCCTGTTTCACTAGCTGAACTGGATGCAGGCATCACCCCTGTGCTATGACAGGAATGTTTTGTAATACCAGGTATAGAATTCACAGCTGAAGTAAAGAGGAGTAAAGAAAAGCAGCTGCTATATGAAACAGATGCTAGTTTACAACACTGGGCTTGATATTATTGGTGTTCACTCTCATCCCTTCACAACATAACACAAACTCACCAGAGGTTTCATCTACTCTCTCATCCACCACATGGTCCTTCTGATGAACCCACTCGCTGTTGCACTTGAAATAGATCTGTGTGGCTGGGCTTGCTTTGCAGTACAGATTCACAGGCTTGTTCTTCACAATGTAAGCCTCTTCGGGTTCAATGAGGAAGTGGGGCAATGGCTCTGGAGGATCAGACGGAAAAGATTCTGGAAGTTCATGAAAAAAGTCATCATCTGTAAAGGAAAAATGAAAGAAACAAAAATTCAGCTGGCAGATACTTGCAAGAACTTAATGAAAATTAAAAAACGTGCATACTTTTTGAATAAAATGTTATCTTAGGAACATTCCTAAACTGAGGTTTAGATACACTGCTCTTTCCAGACTGGAAGAAACTTTACATGCTGAGCATTCTTTCCTCTCTGTGATCTGACAGGGATGTGCACATTCACAGTCTGGAATCAGCCTTTGTTACCATCATTGGCAATACCAGCAATAAAGCTCTTGTGTTAGTGCTTGGTAGAGTCGCCTGCAAAGCCATAAAGAGAAATAATAGAAACTTTCAGAGGCTTCAAGGTCACATTTTCAATAGTGACTTATCACAGCACATAATCAGGTGCATGCAATAGCTAGTGCCAGCTGAGGCTGGTCCAAATAGGAAACAGTACCTTTTGTTTCAGATGAGCAATTTGAAATCTGCTGAGGGCAAAAGACTAAGTGCAGTTCCAGTCTGCACCTCTTTGTTCGTACTCTGACTCTCCTGCTAAGACTGCTAATGAAGGTGCCAAGCTATGCTTTATTTACTCTGTCAGTAGTACACTGGTCTGTGCAGCCCTTGCTAGGGAGAGGACGTGGGAGCTGGGACATGGGGCAGGACAGCTGTGAAATGGTAACATTTGGGGAAAACACAGACACATGCTATTGACATAAGGAGCCTCAGCACCTCTCTGTTGCTGCTGGTAAAGAATTAAGTCAATGAAAGGAGTCTGGAGAAGGAGGAAAAGAATCCATTATGTGGGAGGCAAGACTCGAAACAACAAACATGCATACTTCCCTTTCTCCTTCCCTCTTCACGAATCCTCTTTTACAACCCCTCTACCCCTTTGTGCAGAGGAAGTCTTCCCCATCAGAAAGCACCAAATTCATCTTCTCCCCATCTCCTTCCCCACCTGCCATCAGAGCACAAGGGGCTCGGAGTAGCAAAGTGGTGGGGGGCACCAACTCCTGACAGACCCAGCAGCGGTGACCTGGCAATTCTGAAGGCCTCATTCAATCTCCCCTTTCTGCCTCTGACACAGTTATCATTACACCCACTGATGGACGCTGATGCTGATCAGTACAATGCCACGGAACATCCAACTAAAAATAGTGGCTGGCTATCTCCTCCCTGCCAGTCTACATGAAGATGAAATGTCAGACAGCTGCCTCCCCGAATCTGAGACATCCCGTGTCCAGAATTACAAGGGGCACAACACTCCTTCTAGATACTGCTTTTCAGAAAGACAAGAGGGAACAGGGACAGATGAAGGAGAGAGGGGGAAAAAGGTAATATGGTACCCATCCATGCAGCTGTATGAAGGTAAGCTGCATGTCTTTATCAGTGACGCAAATACCTTACAGAGCAAACCATTTTGTGAACCTCCTAAACTGTTTATGAAGAGCACATAATGTTCACAATATTTTTTCTTTTTTATTTCCCGCCCCCCCCCTTCATATTAATTTAAAAATACTCTTGTCCTTCTTGATGTCTCATTTTATATGGAGTATTAGGCCTGACTCACTACTGCATCACTCCCTGAGATTTAATAGAAGTGAACTGGTTCAAAGATAGAAAAAAAAGGCCAATAAATAAAGCCTGACATTATTCTAGAAAAGGGAAAATCTGTGACACACTATAACACTTTCATTTCCATCTCCAATTAATCATTTCTAGATACTCAAATTAAATTTAATTTTTTATCACTTTCCCAGGCTTCCATTTATTTCTGCAGTTTCCTTTTTACTCTGACCACACAGCCTCCTTCTTCTGCAATCCTATTTTCTCTCCTCATTAGGTATTTCTTCCTTGCTCCATGTTACTCCTCATTTTTTTCCAAAAAGAAAGACGAGTTACAGTGAGTTAATGGGAGTCCTCATTTGGTTTCATGACAATGAAACACGTCTGAACCGAATCAAGAGGATTTTTGGCATTCTTCATCTTGTTCCATGCGCATCTCTCCTCTTCCCCTCTCCCACATGCTGCTCCCTAGACATCCATGCCACAGAAACATTAGAGATGAATCATTTCCCCTGAATTGCCACAGGACGTATCATTTTCTTCTGGTCATTTAATTGCAAATCATCAAGCAGACAGATGGAAACTAACAAAGCACACATATGTTTTATAATTAAACAAGTATTGCTTCACTAATTTCTGGTGACTGGAAGAACGAATGTATTTATTTTCACCACTAAATTTCTGCACATTATCAAAGGCAATAATTACAATGCCCGACCAATTAACTGCACCTTATCAAAGATAACTGGAAAGTCTAAAGGGAGAGTTCAGCAAGCAGCAAAAAAGAAAAAGGGTTTTCAAAATTATTTCTTTAATCAGCCTGGAAAACTGGTGTGGGTTTTGGCTTTTCCTCCTGAAGGTAACTGCTTACAAAATTTAGATATTATTTGTATGTATTCAAAGTAGTGGCCAGTACATTACAATCTAGTCTCACATTTTGATTCTTGTGATAGTTACTTCTCTCCACCAACCTGGCATCCCAGTCAGGAACAAGCCTGTTTTCTTACTGCCTTCTTGCTGTGATTCCTCCTAATGCTTCCTGAGCAATAATAAAGCTCAGCTTTATTTTCCCACACTCTTTCTCATTTCTATCAAGAGGCATCTGAACCACTTTTAAATGTTAGGGATATAGATGGAAACCATTCACAAACTGTCACACAAATAGTGCTCAAAGGCTGGAAACTGGCATTTAAAACTGTCACTTTTAGAAAAAAATTAAGATAGTAGCTGAGAAAGGGTTTTTTTTTTGCCTTTTTAAACCTGAGAATGCTCATTCAATCCCTGCCCTCATACTGCTGCTGTTAATAGCAACAATGGTGTTTTTTTTATAGAGCAATTTCTCAAGAGGAACATATAGAATATCACCCTGACTGGGTTTGGCAGAAAAAATAGCAATCCCACTGCAAAGCTAGTCTACCTCCATTAGCACTGAGGGACCCTTGCTCCTGCTTTTCACTGCTGAAAGGTAACAGGTGGCTTAATCAACCTGTGTGAGCCACAGGGGGAAGTTGCTTGGTGTTTCCTGCACCCCCCAAAGAGATGGGGGTCTGGTATTGCAGAGAGGCAAAGCACCCCTCCCCTCTCACCCAGGCACACCAGCTGAAATGGTAGGAAGGTGGTTTACAGGTAGAGAAGGTGTGCAGCCCTGGTTCCCCTGTGCCATGCTGACACTTGCTTCTCAGGATGAGAACCTTTTGAGGAGGAAGAAACTTAATTCCCCTCATGATGGCTCACATGGGGCACATCTGCATCACAACTTAGGACAGTCAGCCAGTGCAGCTGCTGATCTGGGACAGAGTTTTGAACCATCACCCTTAACACACATCTTGGAGCCAAGTCTCACATTTCATTTTTTGAATTACAGCAACATGCTGTCATGCTTTCATTGTAACACTCGCAGCAACATGCAAGAATAATTATAATGTTAATGCAATTATATAGCAAAATATTCCTAAAAATCCAACACAGAAAACATCAATATAGGACATTTGACTGTGTTGAGATTTTTTGCAGGTCTCTAGAGAACAAGACCTGGTAACATCTAAGCAATTTAATGAATCCATGTTTTCATGAGGACACAGTTTCCAATAACAGAATTAAAGCTTCCATCAGTTTCTCCTGACCAGATCTACTTAGACATAGGTCATTCCTCTCTCCATACAAAAATCAAACCCTGACTTAGATTTTTCAGGGATGATTTTGTTATCACCGTGCTGCCTGTTGAGCCAGTTTCTAAAATTTGGATGGGGGTTGCCTCTCATGGTGTGTTCCATTACTGTATGAGGGGATAAATCTTGCCTGAGACTTAGATCTGCATCTTCGAGACGGTTACTGCCAGTCATGCTGGCAATGCATCATCTCCCAATGGTGCAACAAAACAACAAACTTTATAACTGTCTTATTTAACTGTCTTAAGTAGTTAGACTTTTTTTTTTTCTTTTGTCTGGAGGAAAAAAGCTAACTAAACCATTTGGGAGTGAGTGATCTGGAGGCATAGAGACAAACAAACACTAAAAATTCACATACTTGATTTCCAATCATTATGCCGATGTCATGTGCAGCAAGTTCCCCTCACAACCGTGATCAAACGCAAACACGAGGCACACATTGCTCTCTCCTGTTGTAACAAATCCCCTTCTGTGCTCAGTAACTTTGAGCTGCAAGTTTACTTCTGCATTATGTCACATTCATCTTTATTTTCACATAATAAAGTGTACAGCCCATCTGTTGTTATTGACTGATTTATATTAGCAAGACAAAAGACCTAATTAATGGTACTGCTAAACTGGTTCCGGTCATGCAATTCATTCATATTAAGAAAATAAATTTTTAAAATCCTCTTTAATCTATGAACTTCATTCGGAATTTTTATTTTTAGTTCTTGGCCCAAATACAGATACACTTTTTATTTGCCTTCTGCAGTATCTGACAACTATATTTTTCAAAAGCAAAGTCAAATGCAAATCTATAAGAACAGGAGAAATGCCACTGAAATCAGCATTGATACAATCTGGCATGGGCTGTTACACATAGTAATTTAAACTTAATTTTAGTTCAGTTTTCTTTTAAGGTAAAATAAATCTTTGCCTAAGTCAGGAAACTTTTGATATTAGGAAAGGTCTTTATTCTTTTCATGCATTTGCCTGTAAAAGTGTACATATTATGGCTCTCCATGCATACCACATGAAAAGAGAGATTTAATGGTATATTTCCCCTTTTATGGATTACTATCCCTGCTCTAATCTGTGGCAGGAAAATATTGTGCTCCGTACACCGATCTATTCATCTCTAGATCACTAGTTTTATTACTATATACCAAGCTTTAATTCTCATCAGCCCAGCATATAACTCAGTACATATCTGAACTGCGAGACTTGAACTATTATTGCTTAGATGATAATATATTGGACCATTATCTCTTCATGCGAGACCTGAAGCAAATTCTTCTCAAATGGAATTTACTTCAGAATGATTCAAGAGCAATTTAAAATGAATGGCTGCGAAGTTAATTCTATTTGCATTTGGATGCCCATCACTCGCCAAGATCATTCCCCGAGTGTTGCAAGAAAGGCAGCTGGAGTTCACTGTATGGATGGGATTTCTGTTCAGGTTTTAATGTTATGATTAAAAAGCTTTCTAGAGCAACAAGTACTGTTTACTGTGAAATTAACAGCAGGTGCTAGCTCAGCCAGACAGTTTATCAGGATGGAGGCAAGAGTTTGGATTACTGTGCACACTCTTTCAGGAATGGAAAATTGCTCGGCTGGAAGTCCTTTAGTTGCAGGATTTTCTATCCTCCTAGGAAGGGCACGCAGTGCCACCAAATGGGAAGCAAAAAATACTGTAAGCCATGGAACCTGCCTCCACCTTAGAGGCCCATAACATCGGGGAGCTACAAATCCAATATTAGTCCAAGTTGAATAAAAAATGGGAGAAAATAACACTTTTTCTAAACATTATTTTTGAACAGTTTCCATACCAAAAGGCCCTCTCAACCCTGCCTCAGCTTTGGAGACCACACTGGGGCAGGGAATGAGCACAGCAAAGTGCAGCCTGTGCCCTGAAAGAGAAAGCACATTTTCCTGCCTTGGCCTGGGGAGGAGAGTGGCTTTCTCAGCCCTTTACCCTCTGTCAGTCCTTCCTGTGGCTGACTGCAAGGTGAGCATGCAATAGGGCAATCACTCCTTATTCTTCAGCACCTCAGAAGGGGAAGGTATCCCCAAACAGCCAAGGAAGACTGCAATTTTGCAATAGCGAAATATATTTGGCCAACCTTGGAGGCTTGGACTTGGAGGCATCTGCTTGCATGTAGCTGAATTCACTGGCAGGCCTTTATGTGCCTAAAGGTGAGGCTTGGTTTAGTGGCAGCCCACAAGCCAGATCCTTGCTGAACTTTGCTGGACCCTCCTGGGAGCAAGGTCAAGGGAATTTCTGACTCAGATATACTGAGCACCCACAAAATTAAATGCTCTTTTCATCACAGAAGGCAGAGTGCAGACACAGTCTGGGAAAAGTGACAAAGAAATCGATAGGGCATGCGATGTTCATCTTTTTTGGCTGACTTCAGTCCAGAAACAGAATAAATAAAGACCACAAAGAGGAATGAACTTTCCCTGCACCTGTATCAGCTCAGTGAAGACTCTTCTAGCACATTTCATCTTAAGAAATCCACAGGAGATCAAACCAAGAATTGTTTGCACTTAACAGAGAACATATGCATCAAGCGACTACATATGGGTCAGAAGGCTGCTGGGCAAAAGTCTCCCTCTCAAACACAGGAACATCAAAGAAAAGTCAAACACATCCTTTCCTGTCCTTCTGCACCCCTAGAAAAAAAAAAAAAGAAACTTTCACAGCAGCACAGGAATCAATACTTGATCCATGGTCAGCCACAGGCATCAACCTGAAGCCCTTTCAAGAACCCAGACAATGGGCATCTCAGACACCTGAAATACTGGATGATTGGCTCAGCTAAAGAGTCTAGGAAGAAGGTTTCTATTATTTGTATTTAACAAGCACGATGGTTGTATTAGGCATGACTTATTTATTTAGGATGGTCTGTATATATAGTCTATACTATACAGACCATCCTAAATAAATAAGCCATACCTAATACAGTAAACATGCTTGTTATACCCAGCACACTCTGACTAGCCTTTCTCAGAAAGCTGTGATTAGCTGAAGGGGAGAAGGAAACAACATGCTTTCCCTTTTAACAGCAGCTCACAGTCTGCCATTACACTGGGGGACTGTCAAGGGTGGGAGCTGCTGCTCAAAAGCCGGGAGGTTTCACAGTCAGAGAAATCAGCCAACTGAGTGGCTGCTGGTGCTCCCCCCAGCAGCCCTATGTGGAGTGGAGCCCTCTCCTCTTGTGCACTTCTCTCTCTGTGTGAATGCTACATGCCCAGATATAAAGCCAAGGGCAGAGGAAGATGAAAGAACAAATGGTTATCACTCACCCACAGCCACTGTGCAACCATGTTGCCAACAGCAATCAGTGTGTTCTCCTTCTTCCCTGCTCTGATAGTGCCATCTCCTTCTCTCAGGCCAGTGCTTGGAGTACATCTTGCCTGGCTTACCCTGGTAAACTGCGCTGCTGCTAATCAACAGCTAATTCCAGTGCATCACAGTAAGGAAAAGGAGGCTCATATCTAGATGAGGATGGGTTTCTTTAATTCATAATTATAATTAAAGTTTCTGCTTCTCTTGAAACTTTGACATCAACCAGATGAGAGTAAAATTGAAAACAAAGCTCTCAGGGCTCTGTAACAGAGGGAATTCTTTTATACATCCCACTGCTAACTCAAGACAAAACCTGCAGGTATATATGTAGACATGACATTTTAGGTTCTGTATACAGAACATTAACATTGCCCTGAGACAAACTCTGTCAGACTACCAGCTGCTGCCTAAACATGCAAGAGATAGTGGAGGTACTCATTAGCATTGGACTCAGTGTAGGAAAATGCCAGAAGATGGTATGATTTCATGCAAAGCAATTGAAAATATTTTCTGTGGCATATGAAGAGCACCAAGCTGTTCTTTGAGCAACAAGGTTTAGGAGACTTGTTGTCTATACAGGAAACTTAATGAAGTAATCTTCAAGCACTACTTTCTATGAGTCTTCCTAACCATGTAAATAGATAAAAAAGCCAGAGGCAAATCATCAGGGGGTGAGGCT
The DNA here is from genome assembly GCA_013400215.1 of Cisticola juncidis. Taxonomy (NCBI): domain Eukaryota; kingdom Metazoa; phylum Chordata; class Aves; order Passeriformes; family Cisticolidae; genus Cisticola; species Cisticola juncidis. Next base: position 744,092 of record VXBR01000130.1, on the reverse strand, counting down.
GACTTATGAGCATTGAGAGCATCAAATGTAAAGTGAAAAGGCAAAGGCCCTGTTTCTTTGCTGCCTTGCCCTGAGTACCAGCAGTCACATCTCTCGTTCTAAAATAATGATTACTTCTGATGGAAACCTGCTTTGCTTGTACAGAGCTACTGGATAAAGTTGGCTCAGTTACTGTGCCATGGCTCTCAAAAGTACAGCATGTGAAAATAAAATGCTTGACAAACAGCAATGATATCAGTGACTTTTTGTGGCGATTACCCTGTGGAAGTTTCCACCCTCTTTCCACTTCCAGGGTTGTCAAGCATTGGAACAGGTTGCTCAGGGAAGTGGTTGAGTCACCACCCCTGGAGATATTTAAGACGTATAGATGTGGCACTCAGTAACATGGCTTAGTGGTGGATTTGGCAGTGCTGGGCTAACAGCTGGACTGTATTATCTTAGAGGTCTTTCTAACCTAAACTATTCCGTGAATGTATGATTTGTTTAAAACTAATAAAATATTAGTTTAGCTTGGACACATGATTTGGCACACAAAAAGAATCACAGACTATCTCCAAAACTTTATCCCCTTACTCTTTTATATTTGTCATATAACAAATTCACAGACTAACGTGCAAGTGCTACTTTGCCAAGCACTCACACCATACTGTAACTGTGAGCTACAGGCTCACAGTTGGAAAGTTAACACAGCTCCTGTTAGATATGGCTGTGCTGGTACAGTTCAAGCCTATTAGTGCTAGTTGTGTCTTCTCTGATACAGATGCAACATATGAACAGCAGAGAAACTTCAAAGTCAGCCCACAAGGTTTTGTGTCCTCCCTCTTAAGTATTTTTCATTTTGGATTCTAGACTGTGATGGGTCTGTGTGATGGCATGGGATACCCTCCTAACCACCTGAAAAGCAAAGTCTAATTTGAAACATTTCTGCCCCAGCTGCCATTAGTGGTCATAATGGTTGACACAAGGTCAAAAATTACGAAACCTCTGAGGAGCATCATTTCCTCTTCAATGTTAGGCTTCACTTCCCTTTGACACATTAGTCCTGAAGCAGCTCCAGGCTCTTGACCCCGTCTTTAACCCTGATAACTAATTAAAGATGGACAAGGCTTAGGCTAAAATACTTTTTGTTAAAGCTATTCATTCTCAAGTCCCCTTCAGGCATTCTTTGTCACACAGACAGAGCCTGTCATATTTACATGAACATGAAAGAAGGTGCCTGTTACAACAACACAAAAAAGTCTCCTTTTACAAGACCTGACAACCTTTGTGGTTAGATGGTAGAATGCACTTTACAGCACATAAAATATATTCTCAATACATATGGAAACAAGTTTCCTGGGTATAGTTCAAAGCATACAATTCAGGAAAATTCCAAGGATAATTAACTCTGCACACATTTTTAGAACTAGAAGTTCAGGCTCAGGTCCTTTATCTAACTGCTATGTCAACAGTCTAAACATGGTGTCCCAAACATGATAACCAAATGAAAATTTGATCACACCTTTTCTCACGCTCTTAAGGCTCTATTATGTACTGGAAACAAAGAGAGCTCAGGACAGAGTCATCAGCAGCAGACAAATGGATTTTTAGGGCCAGTGGTAAATCATATTACACAGCACAAGTTTGTTTAAGAGAGAGAAATCTGTGTGCAATGCATTGTTGATGGTTGTGGCACAACGAAAGGAGCTCCATACTGCTATCTTGAGTGAGGATCTCTAACTGAACATGGCACTTTATAAATACTTTCTCTGTTTTTCATGTTGTTTATATTAATAATAAAGCCTGCTTCTTGCATAAGTATGTTAGGGTTAAAACGTCAACCTTTTGTTCCTAGAAAGAATGGTCATTTTTACCCTTACTTTTCTAATTATTAAAACTACTTGCTCCCAGAGCCTTGCACCCAGTTGTGTAACATTTTTAATGAAAGTGTTTTTGTTGCATCAAAGGTGATAATCAAACATCCCCTGTTTAATAAAACTGAAATAGTGGGATTTAATAGATCCTAATTTCATGAGATATCTGAGGTGTACAGTAACTCTAGATAGCGGTGTCACTTCATCTCAGAAAAACCCAGGACACTTAACTATGCCTAAAATAATAGCTCAGTTCATGGCAACCTGGTTAAGGCATTGAGCTGAGACCCAGGGGACAGATTCTTCCAAAACCTTGGGGAAATCTAGTCTGGCAGGTTGGGGGTCCCATCTGCAAAATGAATGTAGGAGCTTAATAGGAAGCACTCTTTGTTTACTACCTTCAAACTGAGCAAACAGCTCTGTACTCAGATGCTTCCTTCAAAACTTCTCCCAAATGCATGCCAGTATCAGTTGCAGAAAGGATCACAAACAAATCCGTGTTTACAGAATGACCAGGGAACAAAGTCTGTCTGTGCTGGAGCTGATGTGAAGTTTGCCACTGGTCTTTCTTTTCATCAATAGAGCAGCCTGGCTTTGGGTGCTCTGAAGGGCTCTCTCCATGGGCTAGGGTAATCCTGCTGTTCTGAGATTAACATTAATCCTCATTAATATCTACATACTCACTGCCTCTTTTCATAGTTCTTACTGAAATTATTATTTGCCTGGTGCTGGTTACCTAATTTCATCCACAGCAAATTTTTCAAGAACCATAAATTATTTTGTATGAGGTTGATTTATCCCAGCAGAAGTCCAAACTGAATTAGAAATCCATTAGCTGAATTCAAAGAAGGATCTTCTGGGGAGAAGGGGAAAGGAAGTGGGGGAAACTTGGGATCTGATCAGATATGGAAAAGGAGAAAAATCCTTGAAAGATGTAGAAAAGGAATAGAAAATATAGATATCTTCTTATTGAATTAAACACCCAGATAGTTATAGAGTCAGATGGAAAAACACAGATAATTGCGTAGGATCAGAAATATGGCTTGGACATTTATTTATTTATTTAGACTAGCAATTGGTTTTGTAAATACATGAGATTTTGTAAGCAGATGAAAAACTCTGTTCCACTTAATATTATAGTTTTCATCATGAAAATACCAACAGATTGTGTGTACTATATATACTAATAAAGCTAATAACGAGTTCTTCAGCCAAATTCTTAACACAAAATAATCAAAGGCATTCCTCCCTCTGAGGGAAAATGAAAGCAAAAAAGGTTTATTTGCTTTGGAAACATACAGGATGATTTAATCAGCTATCGTCCTCCATTCAGAGCCTGCTTATTTGGGGAGACACATAGACAGTGTATTTCATTGAGCACATGTTTATTTGCAGCTGAACATAGATCTCCTCTTGCCACTCTACCCTCACCATCAGTAGACATAGCAGAGGAAGGGTGATGGAAGGTGAATGCTGCAAGTTCATTGGTATTAGCCTATCATTTTCTGAAGCTAAAAACTATGATGGATAAGGCCCGTGAAGGGAAAGTGCACTACAGTCCCTCTCATATGAGTTACAGAGGCAGTCTGCATCCACACACTTCTTTCAGAAACTGGTTACAGACTGGAAATCTTGCCCTGCAGTGACTAATTTCATTCACACTTGTTCTTAAGTCCTTCTGATTCCTTACTCACAGACTCTTGAACAATAAAAAAACAATAAAAATCTTAACATTGAAAGTGAAGCCTGAGACAGCAGTCTGACTTTGGTTTGCCTCCAACTCAACCTTTCGCTCAAGTGTCTGAACTATCACCCTTTCCAACATCAGGAGCACCCAGGACATCTCAAACAGAAGTAGTGACCAGAGAGCAAATGTGCAGTGGGAAGCTCTGACATGTGCTATCAGACTTTTGAATCCAGCAGGTAGAACTCCAGTACCTGCAAAGTGCATGGTCACCCTTCCAGTCACCATTCTACCCTTTGCCGCCAAATCTTTTCAAGCTCACACCATGGACATTAACAAGAAAAATGAGGGGGGAAAAAAGGGAACGGAAGTCTTCTCAATATTCAGTAACTATTACTAGAAATAATAGCTGAAGTTGATAAATCCCCAGAAAGTTCTGAGAACAGATCCAGCACTGAAGTTTTATGGAAAGACAGAGTGAATGTTCAGAGACCAGCAGCTGAAGTTGAACCCCTGAATCTATGGATCGCACACTGACTTACTTGCCTCCCTTATCTGTTTAGTTCCTTGTCTGCTAAATCAATTTTCATTGTAAGATTCCTAAAGGAACTGTTTTTTTTCCGATAACATGATGTCAACAAAAAATGCCACTGGAAGTAGGGCTTCAGATCCTGTAACACAAAAGCCTAGCTGCCAAGTCATATTGCATTTCTCAGCAGTGCTGTGCATTTGTTTGGGCAAAATCAGAAGCACTCTGCAACTCACACCACAGGTCAGATTACAACAGAACTGGTTTTTAGCAGCTGAAAGTACACAGCAGAAACAGGCAAAGGGTGGCTTCGAGTGTTTCTGGCTCAATGGCCTCTAGCAGCAGGGATAAGAAACACAGAGATATCTGCCTCTGTCCTGCAGATGCCACAGGAGATACTGCACAGCATGCAGGACCAAGAGCATTGAGCCAAACTGGCCCTCAGATGTGCATTGCCTGGATTGGGACACAGGGCTATTTATACCTGTTGTTGACTCCCTTGTGTCTAAGGAGAGCAGTATCACTCAGTAATGGTGTAGATTATTCCAAGAAATTGCATTTTTCTGTATCTCAGTCTAGTCCAAAGACTGTAAATCTCAGGTCTCAACTCCCTCAGCACAAGTGTGCTGTTAGTGCTAGAGCCTTGGCCCTAACAAGAAGTAAATACATTCCTTTGGTTTTGATTTTTAAAATACAGATCTGCAATCAAAAAGATAGAGTGGCAGTGTTAATGGATGAATCTAAACCATAAAGAAACATGGAGAGGAATAACAGAAATGCAATTAAGTTGGAGGCTTTGCTGGGCATGCTTTGTGTTTCCATATGATATTTATTTATTCAGCACTCCTCAGCAAGTTGGCTCAAAGCTAGGGAGCAATGAATCAGTGCTCTAATCTCCTTCCCATCATCTCCAGCCTTTGTGAGGAAACTGATATCCAGCCCCAGCTGAATCTGTCGAGTTCTAATCATAAACACTATCACTACAGAAACACAGACCTAAGCTATCTGACTGATCTGAGAACAAGACATAGGTATTTCAATTCCACTTTAGGTTTCTCATTTCTTTCTTCATCCTTTTTCTTAGGTTTTCTGTCATGTCTCTTCTCCACCTCCTCCCTTTTTATCTTCTTTCTTGCCTCTAGGTTCTTTTTCTTTTTTTTTTTTTTTTTCTTTTTCTCTTTTTTTTCCCCTTTTTAATCCACATCTCTTCCATTCCTTTTTGTTTTTTTCAAGTATAGCAAATGTGACTGGTCAGGAATCTCCTTATGTTTTTACAAATGGATAAAAATTAATGGCCAATAAGTGTAACACAGAATGACTGGGGACAGAGGCCTCACAAAAACCAACATCAAAACTGAATAGCTGTTCCTACTTTTAAACTCTCAGAGTAATTAACAATAGATATAATTTATCCACATTCAAGCAAACTCTTCTCATCTATGCAACAGTAGTAACTCTACCATAAAGGAAGAGGTGATCCTGCCTTATTCTGGTGTCTAACCAGAGACAAGAGTTTAAAGGTTCTCTAGTTAGTTTGAACAGCTTTTCCTTCTCTTCATTTGGCAAAATTGGCTTGAACAGCACAAGTTCATTTTGTAGTGAAGTAGCCTCATCCAGCAGGTTACTAATTTGTGACCAGGAAACAGAAGTAGTATTAAATCAAACATATTTAAATATATAGAAGAAGGTCATATTCTGTGATTGCACTAGGCTTGAGGCAGAAGGGATAGAAAACACATAAAATTAATTGTTAGCCATAGTAAGTGGAGGTTTTCACCAAAAGGTCATTTGCAGTGGTTCCATTTTATTCTCCAAGCCACATTTCCTTTTAAGTGGCAAAATCACAGCATATAAGCAAATTAATATCTAAAATAAAACAGCAGCTGTGCATTTGGGTAGCAATTGCATGGAAGAAACCTCAGAAGCTCGTTAGTAATACTTAAAGTGAGGGTGTGTTTTGATTGGCTTCCCACTGTACTCAGCGCTGATGCCAAAACACATTATAGTACAGCTGAAAATATGTATTGTATGAACAAGATTGTCAGCATTTTGCTCACATGCTCACACACACAGAGACGAAAACAGATATTGTCTCAGCAAGACTGCCAGCATTTTGCCTCAGGAAGCTGGACTGTAGCTTTCTAATAATGATAGAAATATCTATAAGCTGAGTTGCTTCTTTCCCAAGCATACTTCTGCTGTAACCACTCCTGGGAAATGTGGAAAACAGTCACTCTGCCAACACTAAACAGAGCACAGCATTTCCCACCACTCTGAACTTGCCTCCCCCCTTCAAAAAATGCCAAAATGTTACATTAATCTATGCCAACATGCAGAACCCGTAGTACTCTGTACGTAGTACTCTGATTTGTTCTCTTCTAGGATCCTCCTTCTGACACAGGACAGCTTCTGTCCTGTCCAGGTGAGCAGAAACTCAAGCAGATTGTAAGTCAACTAGGAAATGACTCTTTTACACAAAAGCCAGGGAGCAAATGGGCCAGGGTACTGGGGATACACTCTAATGCTTCAGAGACAGCAAATTCCCAGCCTGTTTTTCCATCACCCCACACACGTCAACTTCTTTCATGTTCTAAGGATCTCCAGCACAGCACCCCTCAAACCTATGACTTGCAGGCTTGGAAAGCAGATTCTCTGTGCCATCCCCAACACCTCTACTTGCTACAACTATCTCCACTGCCTGGCCCTGTGGACTGCAGCACCTCTTGGCTTCATATTGCCCCAGCCTGCTGCTCCCAGGAGGAATACTGCCAGTACCCCAAGAACTTGCTTAATGTATGCAAAGGGTTCAGAAGGAGAGGGGACTGGATAGCAGCAAGAGCAGAGAACAAGTTGCTGTACATGACAGTTCAATTCTGGATAGCTGAGGAGATTAATGCCTTTGCCTGCTGCTCGTGCATTACTGTCCCCAGCCATACAGAGATGAAATGCTGTCATGTACAGCAACTCACTCTTCACTGCTCAAGCAGAGAGAGCTCATGCAGTAACTGCTCTCCTGAACCCCAAACCACAGCTGAGAATGTTTAATTAAGGGAAGCATAAATATGAAGCATGCATTGTATTTAAATAATGTACTGTAAATGCTTCATCCTTGAGCAACTGGAGGAAAAGTGTGAAAACTGATGATGCCATGAACAATCGTAGAACGGATCACAGGAGTCAGCTGTGAAATAAGTCTTCTCTTTGTTAAATGAACAATATTAAAGAGTATTGTTCAAATCTTTCTTCATATTTGTCCCACTTTCCCTGGTTGTATTACTGCTCTTATCATTTGCCATTTTTAATATCTCCTGCAAACATGAAAATAACTGTTCCCCAGTTACTTTTATTTTTTTTTTTTTTAATTATTTGTAGTATGAAGTAAATACTAGAGAAATTGCTAGACTGGTTGCTTCAACACCCCAAAATGAACACAGTTGAGGAGCTCTGCAAATGCACAGTAAACCTGCTCATCTGGCAGAAAACCTATCTACTTCTTTGTCAGCAGTGGTCTCACGCATCTTGAAGACAATTTTTTTTTTAACAGCATGGAGACCCTGTCAGACTGAGAACTGATTAAATCAGGAGTCAAGCCCACCTTTCAGAAATTTCAGTCTAGTCTCCACTCTTCTAAATTAGCCCTAGTCATCACTTAGACAAACTTTTCTGGGGATAGGGTTGTCATGTTGAGTTGAGATTTTTCTCATAGCCTAGGGATTTTAGAGTAAATTATTCCTTGAAAGCAGTTTGTTGAACATTACTAGACTGCTTTGAAAGACCAAACCTTATGTCTGAAGCAATCTGACTCCTGGGCTCTCTGCTGAGGCTACAAATGGAGACCAATCTAGATGCTGAGACTCATGCAACAGAAAGCAGTCCATTAGAAAGCCAGCATGAACACAAATTAAGATCAAAACTCTCAGGTATCATTCAATTTGACAATAAGGAATGTCAGACAAGAAATAAACCAAAAAATAAACCAAACTGCTGTCTGTACCTCTTCCAAACAGGTCTTTTCCAGTTGCTTGCTTTCACCTACATTCTTCAAGTCAGAACACACCTCATACTGTAACTCTGAACTTAATAAATGTCTGGCCACTAAGTTCATAAAACTACCTGAACATCTAGATCCCGGTGCATACACACTGACTTCTTCTACCTATAAACTACTGCAGAATACACAGAATTTTAATTTGCACATCATTGCAGTATCCAGTTCAGTTGGGCTTCCAGCTGTTCCTGTAGCCAGAACAACTCACATTACAGCTGAGAGCTTAAAAGATTTTGGGGGGAGGTCTACAGGTATATGGGCAGTATAGATATATTCACCCACATATAGATAAAGAGACAGTTTTCTTAAGAAAAGTTACTAAATGTTTCCTTCAAAAAACTAAAAACATGTACTAAAATGGGCATTCTTGAGCTTGTATTTATAAGTCTTGCAGCTGCTTCCACTAATGTCACATGAAAACTATTGCCTTCATCAAGCCCAGCATTGATCCTATTATTTGGTCCAATTTTCTCAAATTACTTACTTCTAGCCTTATTGTCTCATCAACTGTATTCACTCATTTCTCTGCTACTGGGCTCCCTTATCTTATGTCTGGGAAGACTCAGGTTTCAACTGCTCAGATATATATAACAGTAACTCTTCTACGCTCTGTAAATACCCATTCAGGTACACTAGCAATCTTACTGAGGCAATGCAGAAGGCAAAGCATTTTAATTCAGGAACACCCATATGGATCTTGTTATGTTGTGGACAGAGTAAATAAAACCCTTGTCCTCTTTTGTGGGTTTCACCATTTCTATGAACAGAATTTGCAGCATCTTTCATTTCCTCTAGAGGGATAATGAAGATACAACCATATCTTGGGACCTTTGAAGGCAGAGGCCAAGCAATTTTATACTTTTTAGGCCACTTCATTCACATAATCCTTCGTATGAAAACTCTAAATACCTCAATAGGGTAAACGTAAACTGAAGAAGCCATCAGATAGCTAACAGCTCTTCTGCCAAATCCATCTGCCTGAACTTGATCCTTGTTGGGAATAACACATCACTGCAATTATTATTGTACAGAATTCCTCCCCATATTCAATTTTCTGACCACGATTCTCCACAGAAGAACTGACCCAATTGAATTTAAAGAAAAAAAAAAAAAGGAGAGAATGGGAATATGAAAGCTGGAGAAAATTAGCATGCAATAAGCCATTTCTTTCTGTCAATTTTCTCATCTCCTTTTATTAACAGATTTGTTTTTGAAGCAATTATACACGTGCAATCCATTTGTGGCATCTCTTTACTTGCCTCCTGACATAACCATTATTAAGGCTGTCACAGCTGATCGGCTGACAGCTAGAGAAAGGCAGTTCTGCAGTGTCCTGGTACTGCCAGTCAATACCAGCTGAATAATAACAACACAGCCCGCGAGCTGCCTATTATTTTTATTTCCAGTGTCTGTGTTGCGAACAGTTCCTGCAGAATTTTGACAGAAGCAGGGAACAGTGAAGGTGGTCTTCATGAGCTCCCTGAATCACGTGCCAGCCATAGATGCTGCTATTTCACGCCCTCTCACAAGCAGGTGCCCACTGTGAGTGGCGCTGAGCTCTCAGCACGTCCTGTTAAAGCCTGGCCAGTGCATGGTGTGCTTCAGAAATGATTGAGTAAAATTCCCACAAATGTATGGCATTGCTGGTCCTGTCACTCCAGAGCAAGCTGACAATGCCCTGAGGTTTGCACAACTAAATGCAGCCCAGCTGCCTGGATAGATTTCCCCCCTGGTGAACAGGAAAAATTGGTGAAGCTGTCTATTAATATGAAGAACCTGTGAGAGCGGGGCCAGGAGTGCCAGCACTATTTTTTCAATCATACATCACTATGGAACATTTGATTATCATTGCTGTGAAGCACACTGTGTGCTGACTGTACCAATTTTGTCAGGAAATTTGCAGGCATGCTGTATTACAGCTACCAACAGATGTGTCCCACTCTGCAGTGACAACTCAATTCTTTGTGCAAGACGAGACAGTCATGTGGGAGCAAGACTTTGTCCTCTATTGGCTTTCCCTGCGCTCTGAACATCCTAGGCCAGGACAACACAAGACATGCTCCTCCCAGGTGTGGAAAGGAAGATTTACATCTCACATGGGAAATAAGCCCAGCCCAATATGACATAATCCCAGTGGCAAAGTCCTGAGGGAAAGGGTGTGTGACAGATGTGTACACAGGGTTTAAAAGGTCAATCCCAGCTGTTCTACCAGCAACTTGAATAAGCATGGGCAAACCATTCAGTCCACATGATCACAGCAATAATCTTTATTCTTTCCACCCTTATTTTACCCTTTAATATTTTCAAGTCCTGAAGGGTCAGAGATGACTTATCACTGGATTGATGGTGCATCTAGAGCAGATCCACCTTATCCTTAAAGCCATGGCTACACATCTACAAGAGTCTTCCCAAAACCATATTTAGACACAGATGCAATGAAGTATTTACACTTCTGGCAGAAAGACACTTGACTTTTCACTGATTACGCCTTTGATCAAAAAAACATTTTTCTCTGAGACAATGCAAATAAACTGATAAATATATGGGTTTATTTTAAAATGAACACTTCAAGAAATTTGGTCTCTGGTTGTCAGACCATTTTTTTGTCATTATTGAATAAAATGGATGCATTATGCCTCCCTTTGAGTTTAATCTGAATCTATGACATAACTTGCATTTTATTTGCAGGCACTGAGCCACTTTTTTCTTCATGGTTTTGATAATAAAAGTGATAAAAAAGTGACAGGTTTCCCTTCACTAGATTTTGTGCCAATCCACCTGGGATCCTGGATATTTAGCTTCCGTTGCAATCGGCCGTACTGGATCTTTAGAATTATTTTTACCAGTGGCACCCAAGATAAATACAAGCTGTAGTGTGTCTAGATACTAGCCAGAAATAGCCAGAGTCTCACTGAAATAGCACACAGAATCTGGGCACATGGGAAAAGAGGAAACCTTTTAGCATTTTTACAGTGATTCCTTTCAACTTCGAGCTTCTATTTTTTTTTCAGTATGAGCACATGATTGTATCATAGAGAATTCAGTGTTGAGAATTGCCATATTACCAAATGCCCATAATTGCTCTGAAATGGACAAAACTAGTAATTACTCACTATTAGGTGGTGATTTTGAGAGTATTTGTCTCCCATTATTTACAACAGAAATAAGACTACATCTAGTTTCTGAAAAAGACAAATTCACTTTTTGGAAAAAAATGAAGGAAATGGTCACGTAGAGGAAGGGCACCATAGAACAGCTCTGTCATGCTCTCTTTATACCAAGGGAGGATGTCAGAAGTCTGGAAAAAAGAGCATGCATTTATGGTTGTGAGGTGGGAGACCCTGGCAGAAGAAAGGGATACCACAGAGAGAGGGAGTGGAGGTGCACATTGGAACCTGTGTGTTTCCAGGGCAAGTCTACAGGCATGGGAATGCAACATAATCACACAGCCACAGAAGAGAAAAACCTAGAACTGCCCTTCAAGATCAGCTTAATTTAATCCAGAACCAGGAAGGTTAAATGTTTCACTTGTAATGATAGTGTTGTTAACCAAAGGAGGTGAGTGTTAAGCTTATTTGGATGGTGAGCACTTCCCTGCCTTGACAACCATGGATGTCTGAACTGAAATCTACACACTGTGCATTTATAAACCTTGATTAGGGATAATTGAACTGGTTTTCACTCCAAATGAGAGATATCTACATGTGCCATTGCCATTGTGCAATTTATAACAGCCTTTTCTTCCTGCAAGTGGTATTTCATAAAAATAATACAAGTCCTCTTCCAAAATATTGTTACGCAATATGGAGCACCCTTTCTGACTCCCTCTGGTATTCTCAAAGGGCTTATCTCCTACTGCTCCAGCAGAAAAAGGCCAACAACCCAACTCTTGGCTCCTGAAACCGCTGCCTTGTACAAACTGATGAGCTATTCTAGTGTATTATTCCAGACTATTCTGTCCTTCAGTCTGCCAGGACTGAGGGATTTGGGCCAACACGCTGAGTGTACACGCACATGAGAGTGTTCTGTACTTAGGTACCCAGGCACACAACTAATTTTCCCAGTAGAAGGCAAACTTTCATGTCCTTTGCCTGTGCAATATTATGCAGACCTGGAACAATCAGTTAGGATTTCCAGTAAAACAGACATTTCAATAATAATGAAAAATAGCGGGTTTGCAAATCCTGTTGTTGAAGCACTCTGGGCTCAAGAGTACACAAACATCAGTTTTCTCCTCAACTCTGGGTGTCTCTGTGCTCTAGACTGAAGACTGCTAGCGATAGATGCTGACCACGGGTTGCACGGAAGCACAAAAGCATGGAAAGTTAAAACACCACTTTTTGTCCTACACCTGCAGCACGAGCACCATTTTAGTTCTGCCATTGCAATGCAGTCTGCATAAACAAGAAGCGTCAGTCTCCACCTGGTTATCCATGAAGTCATGGCTGATCAAAGCTCTTTCTGATGGGCAGTGTATATCTCTACACCATAGTCTTTGAGTAATAGCAGAGAAATGAGAATGAATATATAATAAAGTTATGGTTTTTGGAAAGGGAACTGCAGAATGAAGCAGGCAGAAGAAAAAACTATCCTAGCCATTTTTTTTTGCTGGACAAATTGGTAGTTCGTCAAGAATAACATCAAGACTTCAATTAAACTATCCATGCCTGAAGTTTCTCAATCAAATAATACCTCTGAAAGTATATAATAGGAGCATTAAGCTACTTTTCTCATCAAAGAAACAAGTACATGAAAGCATGAGTCTTTGAAACTAAGAAAAAGTGACTACCTGCTGTGCCTCCATACAAAAATACTTGAATTTTTCTCCTGCCACCCAAAAAGTATTTTTGCTTATTATATTAGTTTTATTCTAAGAGTTAGATTTTATCAAAATGTTAAGAGATGAAACACTAGTTTTTCAATGCAACACATTAAATAGGCTTTACCTCACAGTCCCTCATAGCCTACAGCACTGGACAACATTTAGGAGAGACTTGTTTCTAAGATTCTGCTATTCTTCCCTGTTTTACTCAAATCTCTCTGTCTCTCATGCTGCTATTTAGATGCAACGAGGTATTGCTTTTGAATCAGGACGAATAAAGGGCCCTTGGCAGAACCTTGTCTGAGCCATATTAAAAATGCTCCTTCATTCCTCAGTCTGCCAATAGTTGAGTTCCTCACCTGTCCCAAATCAATACTATGATACAGATTGTACAAACTTAGCTATCGACCGTGTGAGACTTCTATTTTACTGTGAAAAATTGTGCAGAGCTTAAGAACAACCACATTAAAAAAAGAGGAGTTAAAAACAAACAGATAACAAACCAGGCCTCTCAGGCTACAAACATTCCCTACATATTTTAATAAAATCTGTTGAATTCCCATCTCTTACATCTCAGAGCCTACATGTGACTCAATCATAAGACAAAAGATAATTCAGTATCAAGAATAAGCAGGAGTAGGCACAGGCTAGAGGTGTTCACTGATTCTCAGGTCTAGTTATTTTTACACAGGCTTATGAAACGTGTTAGATGTAAGTCAGCCTTTTTCTACTCAGAAAATTGCTAGACACTCTTTGGCTGAGATTTTTTTAGATTAAAAATAGGATGTGTTTGAGATAGTCATCAGTTTCCCATCAGAGCCTCTGTCATCACTTGTACCTGCACAAACATCCCTCCCTGCATCCTCTCATGGTTGCATCCCAGTCAACAGAGAGACACATCTGCAGGATTTTGATCTGAAACTTGCAGAACACTATTGATTTCATACAGGAAAACAGCCTCAGTTAATGCTGTAAGTTCCATCATTTCCATATTATGCTATTCCGAGGCCAAGGAAAGGGACAAGTCTTCAGTTGTTTCAAGGAACACTTCAGTCACAATCAGAGGAGCAGAACTTTTCAATACCAGCTGAAGATCTTGTCCCAAGAGGAATAAGGGTAAAACCTACGAAATCTTGCCATAGTAATGAGGCAAGAAATCACGTTTTTAGGGTGAGAACCTTTGCGAAGGAACTATGACAAGAAATCATTTCCACCTTTGTTCTGTGGCAAAACATCTGCTTAGTTCCACAGGTTAAGATAAAAAAATGCATAAAACAAATGCTGTAGAAAACATGCCTACCATTGCACACACAGACATAAACATTTGCACTTTTGTTGCCAACTTACTTAGATGCTTTTTTAATTGATCTATTTTCTGCCAACCTCTGCTATCTATTGAACACTAGTATATTACCTGCTACAGCTATATCCTAAATCCTGCAGCAGTCCAACCAAACAATCACATAAAACTTTCGTCACTTCGTGCCTGTTGTTTAGTGCTAATTTCTTTGTGCTTACTAAGAGAAATTGCTATTGACTTCTTTCATTAGGAAACTATTGACCCTTATCCACTGGCACATCCTGGAGAAGAAATTTGCTAAATGTGCCCATATTTCATTCCCTGAACACCAAGGTAGGAAAGTCATGCTGAAGGATACGGTTTATTTAATCCAAAATTAAAATTTTATAGGCTACATTACCTAAAGTAAATTGCTTAATACATTCAGTTGAACAGCTGCTTTCTAAGTATTTGGCTGCCATGTTTTCAAAGCCTAAATTAAGCTAAACAATAGAACACTGTAGACTTCCAGGAGATGAACTGTACTATACCTACACTTAAGAGGCAGGATTTGTATTCAGCAAAGCGGTGATTTTCAATGTGTTCCTTTAAAGCAGCACAAGACAGTCTTGTGAGTTTAATTTTGTTTTAGTAATGGCATTAACAATATATATTTTACATACTTATGAACTCCACAGCAAAGCTACACTCACATTTGCCGTTTGCCAGCAATAATATGGAAAACCATCAGAGTACGGAGATCCAGTGCACCTTAAAGATTTGGAAGCTGGAGCCAACATCGTTCATGTACTCTTGCTTCCAAGACAAATAGATCTTGCCATTTCAGAACCATTTGGCCACAGTGAGGCAATCCAGCCAGCTTCCTCTGTGCACAACATTGTGCACAGAGCAACTAGAATATGTGCTGCCTGGAAAGCACATAAAGAAAAGCCTTGCCCATGCCCTTTATTTTATGGGACAAAAATGTGGCTGGGAGACAACTCCAGCGCCTGAAGGGCATCAGTGGAAAGTAACAATTCTGGACTTTTTATGATATTTCAGGCTTAATTTTGGCAAATACAAAGTACAACTTCAGGACACAGCAACATTACCATAGAAACCACCAGGTTCATTTGCATCCCTACCATCAATAACCTCTGCAAAATCCCTTCAAGCCAAGGGAGGCCCTCAAACCAATAGTAAAGGGATACAACATCAAATTCACAAATAAATGCCAATGGCACATGACATCTGCTAAATCTTCACAACAAAACCCAAATGTAACTTCCAGAACTGTGTCAAAGATTTATTTGTCATAATTTTGACCATTTAGCTGTTTTCTGCTCATTAATCTATTTCCCTGAACACAAGCCAGGGCAGAACCCAAGAATGCCCACTCTAAGATGCTGAGCCACTTCCATCAGCTCTGATAAGTTAATTTATCCCTTTTTTAAACAAATGTAGAAATGAAGAACAGTAGAACACTATGTGTGGAGTAGAAAGCCATGCCATAAAAACTGAGAGGTGTCGGAGAATTTATCATACCTTTCACAAACTTCTTTCCAGTCTGTCTCCTACTACATCCATCCCCTTAAAAATTCTAATATTACCAAACATGCCAAGAGCTACAAATAATCTAGTCAGGTTTTTATTAATTCACTTGGAATCATGAAGTTCTTTTCTCAAAGTTACAGCCATCTGTAGCACAAACTAGTCCATTTTCACACTGCACTGATATAGGCACTGGTATAGAAAAATATGTACAGCAAAGCTATTTTACATGCCAAAAATTATGTTCAACAGAAATTTTAATGTAATCACCAGAGGCTCATATCAGAAAATCAGAGAAATTTACCAGAAGTCTGATTATATACCTTATCCACAGATTAATCTCATTGAGATTTATTTCAGTATTTCAAACTTCTATACATGTGTCTGTGGTTTTATTATTGATATAATTATTGTTTATTAGTACTCTTCTGACAGTGTTCAAAAACTACAATTAGAACAAAGTCCAAACATGCTGTACAAACACCTATTAAATCTCCCTGCACTGGCAAGCACAGGGTCTAGAAAAACACAAAGGAAGATGGCAGAATGACAGAACAAAACAACAGTGATTGCTGTTGCTTTTCCTTTCCAAAATGTTCTGCCATTTCCTTTGGCATGAAAACTTTGAAAGTTTAAGTACAACATTTCTTACAATAAAATAAACCACTGTCATTCATTGTGGCATAATTATTCTTGACTCTTTCTCGTCACTACTGTTATTAAACGGCACAAAGCCTTCTGGGACAGTGAAAATGAGTGTTGGTGATCTCTGTACCAGTTCACCCGCATTGCAATCTTTATTAGTCATACCTCTCTTACCAACATTCATTACGTAAAGGCCTGTAGCTCTGCCTCCTCACTCCCAGGGCAGCAGATTTGGATCTGCCCCGAAACGTCCCCAGCTAGAGCCTGCTGTGCCAACACCCCGCTCACACCACAGGTCAAGTGGAGGTGTGAATCCCTCAGCTCTGCATGGCTTGAGCAATGCAGAAGTAAGCAATAACTTACTAATTGCTTTCCCAAAACTCAAAGAGACAAAACCATGTGAAGTTCAAATTCCCAAATGGCTAGGCAGCAGCCTGAAAAATGCTGACTGAGCTAGAGGGGTTGTGGCACTGGCTCAAGCTTTCTGAAAGAAGAGAGATGAATACAGGGCACGGCCATTTATTAAGCTGGTTCCATCCATTTATTAATCTGCCTCCTTCTCCTTGCAACCTTTCCTTGAAAAATGGCCATAATACGTTTTTACACTCACCAGATTGTGCTGGCAGGAGAGCAGTGAGGATTAAGAAATTAATGGTTATGTGTTTGTTTGAGACCCTTCTAGGAAAGCTACTAGTGGCAATCAAAAGAATGATTACTGGCATGTTACTTGCAATACTGATTTGTAAAAACCCATATAGATTTAAACTGCTTAAGCAGAAGAAGTCCAGCTCTTGTGTAACTTCTGATAAGGGATTTGCAAGCTCTTGGAAACTGATTGAGAAAACCTTCACAGTGTACTCCACATTCACTGCTTTGTAAGATAAGACACCAAGAAAATGGATTTGTTTTCACTTTTTCAGGCATGTTTTTAAAAAGCCTCACACACTACATTTATGCGTTTCCAAGGCTTGTCAAAAAGTTACATTTGCTTACACCAAAGTTTTTGCATTTTCTGCAAAACACACCGTCACTCTGGACATAAGAATACCACAAGGGCAAACAAGACAGAACAGCAGCAGATGTTGTTTCTGTGCCCCTCTGCAAGAATTCCTGCCAGCTTGCTTTTCCTCCTCAAAATCTGCAGAAAAAGTTGGGGCTCTGATGTCACCTTGCCTGAACAGTCTGAGCTTTTCAATGCTGTCTGGTGTTATTATCAGCAATACAATAAGCACAGCTACATCTTCATCTAACGTTATTCACTGCATGTACTTAGTGTCTGCCTGTATTATGCCATTATAAGTCGTAGTGGAAGAAAGGAGTAAGCAAGAGGAATAACAAACAGGATTTTCTTGGAATAATGTTTCTCAGCCTTAGACTGATAATGGACTGCAGTCAAATATATTCCTGTCATCACTGGCACACAAAGCTGCCTAGCTTTGTCACATTTGTTTTACTAATTGAACAATCAATTATTAACGTAGATTAGTTTCACAGTCATAAACAGCACCACATACAGACGCTTAATATAAGACAGTCACTGGTCCAATTTATACTTCCTCAAGCAATAGCCCCTGGTTTCCACTAATGCACCTCTCTTGTACTGTTTCAGCTCCTTGGATTCACCAAGGAACGACACACTTCAAATCCAGGGCCTCTCAGTGGGTGCACACTGCAAACCACAGAGAACCGGCCTGACAGACGAGAATGGCACGCCCCTGAGCTTCACCACTGATCACCATCAATTTGATTTTACACTCACTAATTATGCTGCAACCACCAGCACATCTTCCTGCATTTCCCTCCTACAGTGGCAGCCCCTCTGCCTGTCCTGGGGGAGGACAAGCCCCTGCTCCTTGGGAGCAGAGGGCCCACTGGCCCTGAGCTCCGGCCGCTCAAACAGGGCTTGAAGGTCAAACCTGGGGCAGTATTTGTGTAAATGTGTAAAACCTCACCTCAAGTGTAAAACCTCACCTCAAAGCTGAGCCCACAGGCTGTGCAGATGTAAGCAGACATCAGCCCACACAGATAATGATTTTCAAAGCAAGATCCTTCTGTTATCAGTGCACGTTTTCTGAAAGACAAGCCCCACTTTTTAGTAACCTCACTGCAGTTTTGGTCCCACTTGGGATGTGTGTGAGCAGGCAAGCAGAAAGGCAGGCATCCCTCCCGATGTGCCCCAGGCACTTTCAGAGGTGCTGCAGCAGAGGAAATTCACTGGTGGGAAATAAAGGAAGGAGAGCTGGTTTGGGAATAAGGTAAATCCAGAGCCAAGTTCTCTCGTGGAGCTGCTGAAGGCCATAAACATGAAGAGCACAAACCCTATGCTGGTTTTCATGTGTTTAAGGCAGCTTGGCTTGGCAGTCTACACTGAATACAGCTCTCCTATGTGAACCCCATTTCCAAACTTCTGAGCAGCTCTCATAAAAATCGGGCTCAGATACACAAAGTATACAAAGACACTGAATGGCAAGGAAAAACCTTTGGAAGTGGAGCCAGTCCAGCAGTTTAATTGATTAAATGCAGAACATCAGCCCAATGAAACATAATTTTGTCTTGCTCAGACTGGGCTTTAAGAGACTGAAAATAGTTAATCACTGTATTAAGCATTCAAGCACTCATGCCAAGTGAGCTTGCTAAAAATTGAAATAGTCTACTTCTTTACCTAGGTGAACATGCCTGGCTCCTCTCAGTGCAATCCAAATAAGTAACAGATGGTTAAATGCAAGATCAGCAAAATTGACAATAAATTACAAATTTATTTTGCCTCACACTTCTACAACTCCATACAGGAATTTTTCTCTCAAAGTAGCCTCTAACTTTTTTTTTTTGTTTTCTTGGTTTTTTTCCCCTGACATTTGTATGTATGATCCACTGAAGCTCAGAACAAGAAAAATAGAATCAACCATTTTTTCTACATCTTCATAAAAATATTGATTGCCAAAACAGATAAAATAGAATATTCTAGGAAAGTACACCAGTTTCATTTGAAAGCTATGAGCAGTTGTCTATAGTGTAAGGAAAATGAATTTTAACTGTTCTAATGATAAAAGTGGCTACAGCCAATTACTCACTTTCTGTTTGACTTTTCCAAACCCTGATTCCTGTAGAGGAATTCAAGCATTCACCATGCTTAAGCAGCTTTTGGTAACATGATTAGCAACATTCCTGCTTTTTTCTAGCCATACATACTTTAGACATGATTAAGTGTTTCAGAGTCTTAAATGATTAGGGAGACAAAAAGACAGACAGTGACAAGCAGGAAAAAAAGATAAGAAATGGATTACTCTCCAAGAAAACAAAAACTCCTCTAGAGACCCTGGGCCTTCAAGTTCATTTAAGCATTAACAAACTTTACATTTCAAATCATATCTAGGAGGACAAGTGATAGGATTACACAGCTAAATCTATAAGCATTGATTTTGTCTCAGTCACAAATGCACACTGTGCAGCACTGGAAAATCTGCTAAGATAAGGTTATGACACACAGCATGCAGCCTTGGTTTAGATAAAACTTTGTGTCTTTAAAAAAATTACACCCTCTCTCTCAAAAATATCCCCCCAAGTGCCACTTTGTCTGAAAAATTAAATGATTCTGGAAGCAGGTGTAGACCCTGCCAAACATCGGTATTTCATTTAGAGGTTGTTAAACAACCTGTATGAGTCACTGTTGTCAGAAAACACGTATTTCAATTGTTTGTAAAAATCACCATATTGTTTTGTACAAAACAAAAGTTTTGTGCTGCCTATTTCAAGACAATCCTGTTATGTTCCCAGCTCAACCAATGCTATGAGTCATCTGTGCACCATTAGTTTTAAAGTAGCATGTTTATATCATTTAGGCTTTTGGCTATTATGGAAAATAATACGTAGTTTCTCAAACAATGGAGCAACGAACTCAAAGCAGCTCAAAGATACCACAATTTCATTTCATTTTCCATAATTATCTCCCATAAAAAGGCCTGAAGAGCCCTTGGTGAGAATGGTAAACATGGGAAGTGGACATGTTGCATCATTCCTACCCAATTCCTTTATTCTGGTCTCTGTGAGCTCCTTCAGCATAACCAAGAATTGCCATAGGCACTGTAATAAGGGAGTAGAGCAGATAAGATGCTTCCCTAAAAATTTCCAGATGCAAACTTGGAACTCATTCTGAAAACTTCCAAAGGTATCTGACAGAAAACTCTAGTTGAAACAAGCCCTGTTTTGATTTGAGGTGCAAAGTCAAATACAGTGAGATGTAACTCCTACCACATCCACTTAGAACTGCTGGTCCATAAACTTGTGCCATGTAAATGTGCTAGAAAAGTGCACAACAATGTATTTTGATGCAGTTTAGGGTGTTTTTTTCCATTCTGTAAGGAACTATGTGCAATAGGGTAACATACCATTATGCTACGTAACCTCTCTCCAGCAGAGAAGTGTTACCAGAATGGAATTCTCCCTGGCCCTTTTTACTTGGCACTCCAGCACTTGTCACTAACAGAGGCAGTACCTGAAAGGCCCAGGTAGTATGAACCTCTGCTATGTTACACAACCATGGTTTGCCCAGCCCTGCTGAGGAAGGTGGATGCTGTTTAATCACCAGTCTTCTATCTGCTAGTACAAAGCAAATTTAAGAAACCTGGGATGCAAATTTAAGCAATGCTGGGAAGCATTAGGAAGATCTTAGGATCAAATGTTTTGGTTGTGAGTTTTGAATGTATTTTGTGTCACCTGTCCAGGGGCGTGCTAAGTGAGAGGACAATTGGACAGAAGACAGAACATGCTCTGGTCTTTTTTTTTTTTGGCAAACCTGCTACTAAAATCACAGCCTGTTTGCATATTGCTGTTGTGACATTTCCCCTGACCTTTCTTCCCCCTTCTCTTCCACCCATGATGGTTGGGACCTGGACATCTGTCTCTCCCAGCTTTTGCCTCCTGTCCCTGTGTGTTCCTTGGCTCCTGACCTTGAAACAAAGAGGTATTGAGAGGACAGACACTTAACAGTGCAAAGCCATGGAGGAGCAACATTCAGATCCTATGAGCCATCCATTGCCCAGATTTACTGACTTGCAAACTGGCAT
Source organism: Cisticola juncidis (assembly GCA_013400215.1). Classification (NCBI taxonomy): domain Eukaryota; kingdom Metazoa; phylum Chordata; class Aves; order Passeriformes; family Cisticolidae; genus Cisticola; species Cisticola juncidis. The sequence continues at coordinate 722,618 of VXBR01000130.1, read as the reverse complement.
TCAAACCCAAGAGACAAAACCCACGCCAGACTAGGAAAAGCTAGATTTTTATTTAGCCCTTTAGAGCCCACACCTCATCCATGGTGTCAGGTCTTTAACATAAACCAAACAAAACCTTTAGGTCTCACTTGTAGAGAACACAGAACCAAACTGAGAGGAACATACACTTATTTATAACCTCAGAAATGGGTCATCTCTGCAAAGGAAGCAGGTGTCTGTTAACATATAGGAATATTTTTGGGGTTGTGTGGGAAGACAGGACTTAGGGTTTACATTTTTCAATCTAAGTTTAGAGGGAAGGGTTATTTTCAGTGTCTTTACATACTCTGAACTGAAATTTTAAGCATCAAATTCAGGATCTGACAGAGTGCCTTGAGGTCTGACAGACATATGCTGTACATAATATGATTACATATGATCTTTGATAATCTACAGTTATTTTAGTAAAATATGAGCTCCCTGTAATATTGGATTAAGCATGCTGATGTCAAAATAGCCAGCATCTGACATGTGTAAGTTGATTCAAAAAATGACTCAATGAAATTGACATAGATCTCCAAATTTTACTTGGAAAGATCTCTTGTAACTTTTTTTGAACTTTTGATACACTGATATACACATCCAAGGGGAAATGGGCAGAAAGTAAGATGGAATTTTAAGATATGCACTGATTCTGCACATGGACAATAACCCACATTTGGGTTAAGAATGAAATTAAAAGTACTTTGCACACTTAAACCTGGACGCCTTCCTAGAAGTTACAGCTCTGGCTGCAGTAATCCAAAATGGACATGAGTGAGAAAAAGCTGCATTAAACCATAACAAGTCAACATCCAGGAGAAAAGTTAGATAACCAAAGGAGTTAGAGTATTCGCAAAAGTCACTGGATCAGCAGTGGTCAGGATGTCTGAGCTCACTGTCTCAGAAATGTAATATCTAGCAACACATAATTTCGTAATGAGAGACTTTAAAAATCAGTGTGCGCATATGTACAAGCATAACAAGACAAATTCTGGTTTCAATTTGCCCAGGTACAAATGTAAACCAGACCTATCAACTTCTGTAGAAAAGATATTTATCAATGCAAAGTAAAGATTTTTTTTTTTTTTTTAACACAATTATTCAGAATCAGAAAAGATTTGTGCTTGGCAAAGAAAATACAGGAATAGGCAAGAAAGTATGTCTTTAGAACTTTGGGACTTCGAGAAAAATTTCAAATGTCTGAAAAAGTTGCTGATGAAGAGTAGAGAAAGATGAATTCATTTCCAACCTCTGTAAGCTCCTAAACTGCCACTTTTCAAATAGTTTATTATCTCTAATCTTGAAGGAATATCTTTTAAAAAAATCTCAGCAGCTAAACCCCAAACAATTGCAGTGGTAGAGCACTAAATTTAAGGTATGGGGAAAGGCTATGTAATCCATACAAATACATCTGAAATAATTCAGTGAATGTTATTGTATGAAAGCTGCATTTTCCCCCTCACCTCCCCCCCATTTCAGATGATAATGTTTGAGTTTGTCTTTGCTTGTAGGATTTTCCCAGTAGTTTTAGGAGATAAGTGCTTCTGTACTGAGTAGAGATCATGTGCTTTATAAAAAAGAAATAGCTATATTAAGACCTGGATAATCCCAATCCCGATCCCTTGTAAAATCATAGTTCTACTTTGTATTTAAATCCCTCAGGAAGTTCAGATTAATGCCTCAACAGCACATGCATAACACTGTTTACTCTGCTTACAGGTCACTCTTTAAGCTACTCGAATAGTCCAACATCTGGACAAGCCAAGCACCGATTAACCAGGTCAGGCCATGTACACACACTCTGTCTCATCACTCTTTCTTTTACTAAATCTTGGCAAGATCCCCTTTGCATGGCTGCACAGACTCGGCAGAGTTTTCCCAGTATCTGTCATCCTGACACCTTGCATTAATGAATATGTTGAGACCACAAATCAGCAAAGTATTTTACCTGCTTCCTTATCTCCTCAGCTTCTCCTCATTTGTTTTAAAAAAAGCCTACAATGCTGGATGCATAAAGAAAAACCAGCCAAGCACAGGTTTACTTGAATAAACATGCCAAGTGACTGTCCTACTGGCAGTCATGTTTGACAGATCCTTTCAACAGTGGGGTGAGCAGCCAGGCTGCTGTTTGATTGGGAAATTATTCTCCTGCTTAGCCCCTGCTTCAGCAGCGCTTGGCTGGTGCCAAACCAAGGGTGAGCAGCTCCTGCAGGGTGTGCTGCATGTGACAGGTGAGCTGTCAAACGATCCCTTGTCCAAACGATGCTGCCACCACACACTTTCCACAAAGATGAAACCATTTAAGTGTTGTGTCACAAGGTGTCTTCCAGACTCAAATACAGTTAGTTTGCAGATATCAAAAGCTGATTAACTTACTAGTGTCGCCCCAATTCTTTTGGGAATTTTTTAGCCTTCTGATTGTTTACTTTATTGGAGTCAAGATTCTAACGCTTCTACCAGTCTCTTAAAGTAAAAATTGCACTGTTTACTTAACAGTAGTTTTTTTGTTTACATTCCTTTTTGAAGGAGGAGAAGAACTGATTGAATGTCTGTTTGACCAGTGTGGTTGGGGGGGTTGTGATCCTATCCTCCAATCCACAACTGGTGCCAAAAATGTATAAATATGAAAGAAAGTAAAGTTCTGCCCCTTCTTTCCTGCTGGGACATTTGTGAGTCGTGTGGTTCTTTCGTGTCCAACTTTCGTGTCATACTAGGGCTGTCCAAATGCTGCTTTGAACTGCTTGTCAAATATTCTCCAAAATTTCTGTTCACTCTCTTGCCAGCAGGGTATGATAATGGCATATAAACATTGAGTGTAATGTGCATGAAAGAACAGAGGGCAGTATCCAACCTTGGCTGCAGGTAGTTTGATAATTAGACAATAGAAAGAAACCTAAAGTAAAAACCTTCTACCTTGTCTAGTTCTTCCTTTGGAGATAAAAGGTACAGATGCAACACCATGATTTAGAAAAGAAGCACCTTTCAATTGCCAGACATATTTATCACAAGCAGCAATGAAAGCAGGGTACAGATTGGCCAAAAAAAGTGTGCTGGGTTGCAGGCACAGACCCCATATATAGGGGTAATACAAGGCACCCCCAGTCTTGGCCAACGTTCAGTGACTGCCTTAGAATCAGAAAATCGGAATGTTTTAGGTTGGAAAAGACACCTAAGATCATCAGATCCAACTGTTAACCTGACACTGTCAAAGCCACCACTAAACTATGTCCCCAGGCATCACATCTACACATCTTCCCAGGATGATTGACTCTACTTTTCTCTGGGCATCATGTTACAATGCTTGACCACCCTTTCAGAGGAGAAATTTTTCCTCATATCCAGTTTAAACCTCACCTGGTGTAACTCAAGGCTGTGTCCTCTTGCCGTATTGCTTGTTAACTGGGAGAAAAGACCAACCCCCACCTGTCTACCCCTCATTCTGGGTACTTGTAGAAGACCCTGAGAGCCAATAGGAAGTTGATAGGTAGAAGACATCTTTTCCTATATAGAAAAAATGTGGTAAGTTATTAGCTATACCGCTAGGTTTGTTATATCCACTTGAAATTATTCCGTTAACTTCCATTAACTATTCTGTTTATTTATTAGTTTAAATATTTACATAAAATGCTATGATAAGCTCTTTGTTACCAACTTGAATTTTGATTACTGTTAATCACAATGAATATTAAATTAAAACAGGGAAAAATATTTCTTTCCAATTGCAAACTGTTTTTCCTCTTTTTGCTCAGTTATCTTTGCACAGCTTGGGCAGACAACTACAAAAGTTTTCAGCATGTCATGTAGGTGTAAAAAGCTCCATCAAAGAAGACTTAAAAATAAGAACTCTGTGTTTGCCAGTGACATAATGGCTTCATCTCTAGCTGACCTAGCTCCAATCCTTACCCTGTTCATGAAGCCACAGCCCCTGTCTGGCAGTGGCTCAGAGTGAGTGACAGTGGTACCAGGGTGATAAAGAGGTTGGCTTTTCTAGCATGCCCTCAAACCACCTTTTTTCCTACTGTATTCTGTTCATTTGTGTTTTCAGTATTTTAACAGATTAGCTAAAATCTTAAGACTTTTTAAGATCAGTGGTTGACGTCTATCAAATAAATATGAAGCCTGCCAAAAATTGTGAGGTATTTCAACAGCTGAACAAAACTCACAAGAGCACTGCTTCACTCTACAGGGAAAAATAGTGCCAATACTCAATATTCAGTAAGCAAATGTGAATACTTTTCAAGGAAGCCTGCAAACTGTTGGGTGACCTATTTTAGAAAAAACATGGCAGCCTTACCCATGATGTTACCTAAAAGCATGCACTGAGAAGCAAGCAGATTTACAGGAGTAAACAGCAGATTTAAAAGGAGTAAAATAATAAGATAGCAAAAGCCATCAGTTCTGAACCCTGGGGTTTGGGTTTTTTTAAATGTGCAATTGTGTTACATAATACTACTGTGCACTGATTTTGTAGCTATAAAACCCACTTCTTGATTAAAAGCTCATTGCAGTATTCATTATAGTATTTTAGTGGATTAGTTATATAAACCCAAAGGTTTCAAACAGACTTCTGCTGTGTGATATTTTGGCAATCTCAGCAAACCACAGACTGTATCAGTGCAGCCTGGATGTGTGTTAAGTGATAGGTCTGTTTACCTGCAGCTGCCTTTGTGTTCTCAGTAGAAGCACCAGCCACTCAAGATGGGCTTTGACAATTCCTGGCTTCCAGCTCCATCCTTTCCAGCAGGCAGGTAAACATGTCCCAGCCCAAGAGTAGTGCATACTTCACCTGCTCAGATGCACTGTTTTCCTCTCCTACCAGTGATGAACTGTTCCTTTTGACTGGGGCATTGTGTTGGACAGACAGACAGCAGAATGGACAAAAAACTCAATCTGGCCTAGGACTGGAGTGAATTCTAAGAAAAATCTCAGTGATTGGTAAAGAAGGGAGGTAAAGAACAGTAACAGGCTATGTAAGGAGCTTTGTGCTGCTGGTTACTCTGGTTTAGGACCCTGGTGACAAAGAAAGGTCTTCCCTCTCCTCCGCTTGTCCATCTGGCAGCTTCTGCAAGCACTTAAAATTCATGCCCAATTTTTTTTAATGTATTAATTCCCTTTAGTTATTAAATTACAGCTTATAATGCAACATATGGGGAGCAATCTGCAGATGGGAGGGTGAGGAGAGCACAGTATTTTACTCAGTACATGTACTTAATGGAGTTCAAAAAAGAGAGTGATATTTTGCATCTGGGGAAGGAGGACACAAGAACAGGCACTTTAGGATACATCAACGCAGGAGTTGATGAATTTCAAAATAACAGCAACAGAGAAATTTAATGCTATGCTGTTCAAGCTGCTGAGTTGGAGGACACTTTATCACACTGAAATATATACAAATAGAAATACAAAGCAGATATGGTACTACCCTAACAGATTTTATTTTTGCCAGAGCTGGTAGTTCCAACTCACTTTGTGGGCAACACAGTGACTTTAACTCTTTTTAGCTGTACATGACTAATCCTACCAAGACCAAAAAAAAAAAAAACCACTCCAAGAAAGTATTTCTCCCCCACAGGTGCTGGATCAGCTACTAGAACAACCCTACTAGCAAATGCTTGCCCTGCTTGAACAGTGGCACTGGAAAAGCAGGATTCCAAGATGAGCAAAACCACACTTTGTGTTTGAGTTGGTGTCAGGAGTCAGCAAAAGAAGAAAAACATTATGTCACCACTCCTACAACGCAAAAATCAGAGTTTAGATATGAAACAATTGCAAATGACATTTGGCATGAGCTCTGTTCCCATTCCACACTTTCTGTGCACTCTCCATACCAGAGAGGTTTAATTACAAAGCTGAGCAAGTCCTGTGCAAAGGCACAGGATGCTCCACAAAAGCACATTCCACTGGCAACTGTTGATAACAGAAACTTCATTTCCAGCAGACCAAAGTCTTCCAATATTTCAGGAAAGTAGCTAATAAACTGAAACAGATGTTGCATACCCTGATAAGGGAGGAAGCTTGCTGTTTTTCCCTTGAGCAAAGACAAACCAGCAGCTGAGTTTTAGGGTGTGTAAGAGCAAAAACTATGTGATACTTTGACATTGTCAGCTCTCACTGGGCCGGGGGAGTGTAAATCCCACCCCAACAAGTTGGGCCATCCTGTATTGCACAACATGGGAACCAGAGCAGTGTGGGCGAGAATCAACATCCCCATCTCTCATCTCCTTCACTTTGGCCATCCCTAGCCATGAATGTTCATGGCTGGCCTGCTGAGGCCATCTCAGGTTCTCCTTGTGTCACTCCAGCATGCCACCAAGACAACAGGCCCTGACCAACCTTAAACTGCACAGATCTTGCTCAAGTACTCAGCCATTTTCCCTGAAAGACTCTTTGCTCTGAAGGCCTCTATACTGTGGCTTACAGTAACTTCTGTCACTGATATTATTAACTAAGTGGAGCTTTTGTGAGTCTCAGCTTACTTGGTACAGCTCTTAAAAGGACAAAAAAGTAGAGATCTGAAATATTTAATTTGAAGGACACAAAAATGGCAAAAGGATATACTGATTTCTTGAATTCAACAAAATAAAAACAAGATGCTGTGACTATTACTGGTCTAGAAAAAGCAGCCACTTAGCACCACCTCTTACATGCCACAGGGAGAGTTGTAACCATGAGCACAGCATCAGCTCAGCATCAGGATAATGCTGGAGAACTGGCACAGGGGTAACATTCTCTGAAATCTGCCCCATTTGAAAGAGCAGAAATTCAGCAATTATGATGCTATTTATAAAATAGCAATGCAATCCTTAAAACCTCAGACTGGTAGTCCTGAATCCCCTTATCAGTATGAAGGACTAGTTGCAACTGGAAGCTGTATCCTTTTCAACCTTTTCTTTCTGCCCCTGCTTAACAGGAGTGGACAGCTGAAAATGTCCTGAAATTCAAGGAGAATTGCTGCACTTATTCAATAGCCAACCCACTGTTGAGCCCCTCTTCCCAAGCATGACTTAATCTTTCCTGTCAGAACCATATTTAGGGATACCTTTTCACATATAAGGACACAAAATGTGTCCGTAGTGCTGGACAGACTCTATGCACCCTTTCCCAACCTCTGCCTTTTCCCCCTATCAAACATTATTTTTTCCTGTTAGTTTCCTTCCCCCAGCCAAGAATTTATTACTCTTTTAAGGATGTAAGAACTTAAGTTTTCATTATTACAAAGGTGAAAATTTAAGGTCAGATAATACTGGGAAAAAAATAATGAGAAATACTAAAAGAAAGGAAAAGCAATTGGAAATATTACTTGTTGAAATTATTTAGTTGGTACAGCGTAAACACATGAAGTATTTGTTGCATGAAATATGTTTTGTTCACATCCTCTCTCTGTTTTATCTTTACTCTTGTGGCTTGTGACATTCATTCCTTTTGCACTCCCATTTCTTACTTGTTCCTTTTCAATCCTGTCTCTTGTACTTCCATTTCACTCACTGGTGTGGGACACATACCAGAGCCTTGGATTAAGAAAGTGATTGAAGGAAGCTGGTGTAAATTATGTGTTGAGCTTCCTTTTTCCCTTGAAAAAAAAAATCCACAAATGCATTCTCAGTACTGCTGTTTGATAACAGTGCTACAGGGTTCTGAATAGAAAATCTGTGAAACATCGGTTTGAAAACTGTCCTCAATAAATCATCTCATTGCTTTGCACATTAGACACTTGCTGTAGTTTGCAATATGATTAAACAGATTTTTTCAACTAGTTAAGCACACAGACTTCCTGCCTTGCAGAAAGCCATGATTTTTATGGCAACAATCCTCAACAAGTGCTGAGGAAATTAAGAGATCCCTAAAAATTTTACTGTTTTCCTGTTTCATCTGTTTACTGATACTAGAAGGAAGAAACAATCCTATGTCTCTGTCCCTTGTATAAGGACAAAGCTATTTCCTCTCATCATTGTCATTTGATGAGACAGAAGCAGGACAAGACAGTTTAGGTAAACCAGTGTTTTACATATAGGCCATCACATGTTGGAAATTATATACGTCACATCATCAGGTGTCCAAACCTATTGCAATGCATGTTATACTTGCTGTGAAGTCAGCAGTCAGTCACTAATGTCAGAGAAGAAGTACAAGCCTTCAAGTGATATAAAAATGAAGAGGGCTGGAAATGATTTGCCATCAAAATCTAGTTGACTAATTTTTCCTTTCCTAGTACTATGGGGCAGGGTTTCTGCTGAGTCCACATTGTTGTGTTTAAATGCTAACTGCCCATTTGCTTTTCAAAAAGGGATTTTTTAACCATAGCTGCTATTCCAGTTGAAAAACAAACAAACAAACAAAAAAATCTGTCTTCAGATCCATTATTATTTTATTTCCCATCCTGCCATGTCCTAGACTCTGTCACTAGATTATGGATGGGTCTGTGATATCAAAGCAAGTTTAAGGTCTTGAAGGAACAAAGGTGCTAGAGTAACAGACATCAATATTGTTTTAACTGGCACATGACTTTATGGGAAATTTCATTTCAAAATAGCATATCTGTAACTTATGAAGACATTTACGTGGGATCAGTATCATAAATGCTATTTTTCTAAACAGCTATGGAATAAAAAGGCTCCATTTGTCCCCTTCATGGCCAACATATGCTAAGTGAACACCTATTACATTGAAATGTTACAGTAGCTCCTCTCTTAACCTTGAAAAGATCCTAGAACTGGTTTATAAGAACAGCAAAAAGAAGAATAGCTAAAAATTTTGAAGGTCAATGTTTGAACAAAACCTGTATTTAGTAATATTCTTCTCCTCTCAAATTCATTAGAGGTCACTTTTTTCCTAGAATGATCTTTTAATATTTTGAGGCTTCTCCATATATGTTTATTGGCTATTATTTCATCTGACAACCTTTTCTAACCTGTTACCTTAAGACATTTTAGCAATAAATACGTGAAAATCTTATAGCTGGCACATGCACCTTTCTAAATGTGTTCCACATAATTGTATTTTTCTATGTCATATTTATTTCAGTTTCAGGACTCAAAATAGCACTTTTCTGATGTTTTATTATGGACAGCTGTTCTGTAAATTACAAAGGATTTTATGGACTATAAGAAGTGATTCACAGGCAATCTGCTTTCTTAAGATAATTTGGTAAAGGTCTTTCCTCCAGGCCTTGAGGCTTGCAAGAAGACTTTTGAATTTAAACAAGACTAAAGTTAAGATAATAGCGTCCCATTATGAAACCTGTTCCTGGCAACTTATACTCAGAAGAAGGACTGAAGCTGTATGCCTTTGTTCAAGATAAAGGTGTCTTTGGGGTTTTTTTTCCCTTTCAACTTATATCACATAGCTAATCACAGTGATATGATAAAATAAATAACTATACAATATGTTATTCCTTTCTAGAAGCATTATTTATTTCGTTGTTGAAAAATAGTTACCGGCATTTGGTTAATTTTTTTTCTTAAGTCAGAAATCGGTATTTGAAACTGTGATCAATGTGAGTTGCCCAAGAAGCATTCACTTAACAAACAGAATGCCTTTTTATTTAACATTCAGTTGTTTAGAACAAGCATTTTTCATGTTTCTTTCATAGCCAGAAAATTACTTTCTTAAAGACAGGGAAAAAAAATCAAAATCTCAAAAATAACCATTTCAAAAAATATTTATTTTAACCTTCGTGCATTCTGCCCTTTGTCTGTGCCCCACAAAACAAAAGCTGATATTGTCAGCAGTAGGGAACGCAACACGAAAGTACCTGTCAGATTGCCCCAAGAATACCTCCTTCGTATCCCTTTGTATTGCAAAACCAAACCTTGTGTCTTTTATTTGAAAAAAATGTGGTGGCTATTAATTGCTAAATAATCTCCAAACACACTGTTTACCTGCCACTTCAGAGACAAAGCAACACCTCCAAAAGGCAATCAACCCTGGATCTGTGGGCAGTCATTAGTCATCCCTGGAGCCTCTTTCATTGTACAACAACAGCTTCAGAGTGGTGGGGAATAAGTGCAATGCTTGTGAAGTTAAGCTCCCAAATATGCAGAGACCTCAGGATCTCACCATTTGGAACTACATCTGCAGTGAAAAAGTCTTGGTGGGAGAATGTCAAGTGTTGTGATGGGAGAGATGCTGCACTTTCCTCAGACAGAGAACAAGATGGAAGAGTGATCTCATCCAGGATGGCAAGTCCTTTGTGTCTGACCTAAGCAGAGAGTGTAAACTAATAGCTATTTTTCACAGTTACTTCAGTGTATCCCATCCTACCTACATTCTGTGCCTAAAGGCTCGAATGTCAACACTCCAGAGAAGTTTAAAGACAGAGCAAGACCCTCCTCAAGTCTTCTTGCACATGACTCGCAAGGAAAGACAAAAATACTCGGTTTATGGCTCCTGTAAGAGAGATCTTTTTTTCAATCGATGATTGTATCTTCACACTATTTTTATCTGCTGTGAAAATAAACCTGCTGAGCTGAGAGTGAGGAACCGGGAGTGCACTGTGTGCACGCAGTTAAAAGCAACCGCATGGCGCTGGGAACCCTGAAGAAACAAAAAATAGAATACGAACCAAAGAATAACCTCACTCTCCTCCATTCGCAACACCTAAAACAACAGGCTGTGAAAATGGTTTCATTAAAAAATAACAAGCACAAGCTCACCAGGGGATAGATCAGGGCAAACGGAATAAAAAATTCTTCAATCATTGCTGAAGTAGGTCAACCAGAATTAATTCAAAGGGCAAACATTCAAACTGAGCCTGCCACCCCCACACCTCACCCCACCTCCCCGCAGCATGTCTTTCTGCCTGCCCTTTGACAAGGCCAAGAGGAGACCCAAACTGACTTATTACTTCATTTTGTACAATGCACTCACTGCAGCGGGTCCCTTTCTCTCCTCAGTGCAAACTGATAGGCCACAGATTTCCTCCACTCTTACACCAGGGTGAAACAGAACACAGCAGAGCCTGGTGTTCTGGCTGCCCAGCTCAGAAGACCTGTCCTAAGATAACTTCCCTATGGCAATTTTTGCCAAAGAGACATTCATGCTGGCCAGGAAGCCAGAAAAACGTGCAGAAAGTAAACACCCTGGAGACAGGAGTCAGATGAAGAAGCCTATGCATTAATCAGCTGCAAAACACAAAAACTTGGGCTGTCCATCCAGGATGCACATCCTGCCCTGTGCTACCAGGACATTGCCCTGTGCTGTGGTGTCTTAGGAGAGCACATCAGCTGGATCAGGGCATTGTTCTCTTGAGCTGACCTTCTGTCAGCACGAACAAGCTCTGATATATTGTACAGTATTAATTGACTTAATGGCTTTCAGCTATAGGGGTTTTGCATACAGAAAAGCTGGTCTGGCTACATGTTACTCAGAACTTACTTATCTTGCAGCAATGGAATTTTATGAATCATTATTTGGCTTTATATCCCCTCTCTCTTCTCCCAGGTGAGCTGTAATTTCATTTACAGTAGGGAAGAATGATTCAGGTCATGATGAAAGAAAAGCTTTTTTTTTTTCCTTAGTTGATGTTAATAAAATATATTAACCTCCCCTTCTCCACCCCTCAACCTTTTCAAACCTAACCTCATGACTGAGCTTTGAAATGTAGGCAAGAAAGGTTAACTCTGGGGGGGTGCAGCCTCTCAACTGTTTTATTCAACATCCCATCTAATGAAACAGCTGTCACACTTTTCCTCTTTCCCTTCCCACCGTCCTGAAAAGCCAATTAACCCTATCCCTAGAAGACAGCAGATAGCATAGATTCCTGATGGTATAACGAAATTACATCACTTTTCCTTTACTGCTAATGATGGCACAGGCAGATCAGGAGCTGTGCCTGGATTCCCAGCCTGAGGAGGGCACTGCCCCAGGCAAAAAGGAATTGAAGCAGTTTGGGCAACCACCAGGCTCCCCCCAGGCATGAAAGGGACCTGCTGCTCCGCCATCTCTGCAAATATCAGTCAGCCCTTGTAGTCAAGAGGCAGGAGAAATAACACAAAGCTTTGGTGCACTTGGCACTTCCCCGAGAAAGCACTTAAGGGAACTGGGATGCTTATAATACTGTTTCAGGTTGCCTGTAAGATAAATGCAACAAAGCCCAAAAAAGTTGGACATGTTCCTCTTTGGGACAGAGATCTCTCCTTGTACACCCCACTTAAATCACAAAAGCTGGATTCTGCTTCCACTGCTATCAATAAGGATTTTGTCCTTGGTTTTAGTCAGAGCATTACCCTCTCCTGAGAGAAAATCAATGCCCTATAAAGCAGTGCAGACATGAGATTGGGTTGCTAGTGGCCCTCCACTGGGAGACACACTGGGGCCGTCGTTTCTGCCGTACTCTTTTGTGAAGCCAACATCAACAGATAAGGGAGCAATCCCACGACGTCTCCTGTGCTGTGGCTCTGTGCAATCTTCTAGGGCACAGCTTCCAAGAGAGCCATTTGAAAACCTTACTGTACTGCTCAAAGCACAAGGCTGAAAGAAGTCTGTCAGTGTTTGCCTTATGAACAGACTTCTCACAACCAGCTTTCCCCTCCTGTTCCTGCCAAGAGGGTGAGCCAAGGCCCACTGTGCATCCCACCAGTGCAAAGCACTGCACTCCTCTGCGCTCTCCTGCCAGGGGAGGCTGGACCACAGTGGCCACACAATTTCCATTTCGCACATCCTTGTGTGTCATAGCTGCAGTCATTACAGTGCTACGTGGAGCCTGCAGAGGCCCCAGCGAAATCCAGCTCTTTAGGAAAAATGGAGTCAAACTTTGCCCATGTGCTCAGAAAATAATGACTGACATTACGGTGCATGCTGAATATCCCAGCCTGATCTTGAGGGAATAGAGGACGTATTTAAATGAGTTCATCTGTGAAAGGCAGGAAATGCGGATCCCTTTATTGTGCTATTACAAGAAGATTATCATCAAAAACATTATCCTAAACTCTCATTTATATTTAAGAGCAATTTTACTATTAATTGTCTGTGCTGCCCTTAGTCCATAATTCAGGATGTCCAAGCCTGTTTCAATTTCATAAAACTGGCATCTTTATTACAGCCTTGGGCTACAATTTTCCAATGAGAATTGTCCAAATGCAGACTTTTTTTCCTTTTTCTGTGTAAAATGCTGCTCTCTAATACCTGTGATCAAGCTCCCAGGAGTCAGGAGAGGAATTTGTAATGCAGAGTATCTGTAAATTGAGGCAAAGTTGCCCAGGCCCACCATCAACCTCTCCCATACAGGTTCTCAGACAACCTAGCTAATATGGTAAGAGTCTTTCCCATCTCTTCCATGGACAGAAACGCTCCCCTTCCAAAGGCCCAAAAGAACATTTATCTCCCTTCTAACCTGAAAATAACAATGAAGGTGAAAATTTGACATTATTTCTCTCCCTTTTGGTATGTTGACTTCCTTCCTACATTATTCTCCTAAAGAGTTTTTGTAGCATCTCTTATCAGAGAGTTCTTTCCTTTTGTTCCTTCAACTTAAGCCCTCAAACTCATTTTGGCATGCCATACAATCCATGTCCTCCTTGTTCAGATCTCTAATGGGAAACAAGACGACACAACACAGTTGTTAATTTAAAATAAGAGTGAAACCATTACTCTTTTGTCCTCTGCTTTCTCTTGCCAGTTACATGTATGTCAAAGACTTCACTGCACTGATTTTAAAACACACAAAAATGGAGCATCTGGACTTGTCTTAATGAGAAAATGTTTAGTCTACACTTTCTCAGTGGAATTATCTTTATAATTGGTAGCAATGATTTCAGAAGTAAGTCCTTGTCCTGCCAACAGCACATTCCATGAGGAAATGAGGGAGCTGGAGAAGGATGCTTTCCTTCTGAGGAAAAGTTGACTTTTGTCTAATTAGAAGAAAAATCACAGTGGAACAAAGTTCTGTTCTGCTGACCTCTCAAATTCTCCAAACACTGTGCATTAAAACACATCCTCTTTTGAAACTCCAGACTGTGAGATATTCGTATTTAGAGACGAGCTCTGCCATGTCAGGCACAAAGCCCTCCTTCCTGGTCCTCCAGGATGGCTTGATATGAAATTCTTGGCAAACATTAGAAGCTTTATCCCCACTGTACTGAATTATCAATCCAACTTTTAAAACAGGCAGACCATCTATTCAGCTGAATGCTGGGAATTTGGAAGAGATACCCATAAATCTTTTGTGAAAAGTCCAGCCTTTCTTTTTGATTCCCGTGGAGAAAACAAGATCTCAGCCTGTGTTTAAGAAACAGTCTCTAGATGTTTTCTTTGCAAAGCTGGGCTTGAGAATGTCAGTGACGCACACTCGTTGCTGGAACTGAAAGGAGTACGGGTAGGACTTTATTGCTACCCTGAGTAAAGAAGATAAAGTAGACTTTTCCCTTGTCACATACTTTGAAGCGAAATGGATCAATTAGTTTGGGGTTTATGGGAAGCACCTCCTTCAGAAACATTCTCCAAGTCATTAGATGCAGCTTGTGCATAGGAAGGGAGACAAATCAATTTTCTAGCATTGCTTCAAGTCTTCATTGCTGAGGCTCTTTCCACACTTCTAGCTACCATTCCTCTCATCTTTGCTATCTTTTCCCTTTTTGTTACAGAATAAAATGAGCAGAAGTAAATCCTTTAATGAAGGTGAAAAGGCATAACAGACATTATCTCCTCCCTAACAAAGTGCAACATTTTGTTAATCCACTCACCATCTTTCTCTGTCACACAGACATCTTTAGCCAATTCTATCTTAAATACTGCTTGGCTATGTAGGGTTAATTGTGCTCACTATATCTTTTGTCTGGGATGGGAAAAGGCAGCTACCTGGATGTCTGAACTAAGGTAAGTGATGTATTCCATAAAAACAACAGGAGACACAGTCACAGCTACCATTACTGCACAGGCAGTGAAAAGTCAGTCTGATGCTGCTGTGAGCAGCTCTCACCTCAGACATCCACAGGACACCTGATGTTCACCTTCCTTTCAGCCATGGGTCTGAGTTTATTCTAGAAGACCTTTGATGTGCTCTCATGTAGAAGGGACAAGTCACCTCCCATCTCTGTCTCCTCTAGGAGTTGCTCAGTTTAGTCCAACATGAGTCCTTATCAAGTTGATCTTTGCATGAATTCCATTGCACCTGCCTATTCCTGAAGTACATTGCTGAGGTTTCTAGCTTTCTTAGGAATTTTTAATGTGTTGCATGGCAGCACAAACAAGTTCCTGTTGTGCAGGCAGTCACCTTTTTCCTCACAATCTCAGAATGTTCAACGACACTCCCTCCAGGTCTGAATCCTGCGGCTACATCATAACAACAACCTCCTCCTGTGCTGAGGTCTCGTCTTTTTTCCTGTCTGTAATCTAGGTAATCTAATTTCTTCTCCTAATCTCTGAACAGATCTAACATTACTCTCACCCTCTTGTTAACAAATTTCACTATCGGACTGTGTAGAAAGATCAACAACAAGACATTTTTTTAAAAAAATTATTATATCTATGTCCTAACCCCATATGGGTTTTTTTCAGTATTGTTTTAAATATTTTTGTTAAACCTGTCAAAGATGGCAGGATATAAAATGAAATAGTATGTTAATTTATTAGAACAGAATACATTTATTTCCTTACTGTGAAAGATTAAATTCACTGGTCACAATATAATTCTTGCTGCTACTCTTGTCTTTTAAAAAATCTTTTCAATTGGCAACTATTCTCATTTGATAGATGAGGTTGTTTTCAGTGACAATCTATATATATTTTTATAGTAATTCTGCTCTATGTTATTTTGAAACCTCAGATGAATGCCATCTGGTCCCAAAGATTTATTGACGTTTAATTTCCTGAGTTTTTCCATTTCACACACATGAATACATATATATGGATATATATAGAGATTTTCTTTTCTGTCAAACGGAGCACTGCGCCTTTACTCTGTGGAATTCCTCTGTTCCAAATTTATCCATTATACGCAGTAGCAAAGATCAAGGAAAAGAAAATTTTGAAAAGAATACGCAACATTCTTTTTTATGATTAGGTGCCAAATAACTTGAGGAACCTGCAGAATTCTGTGGCTCCATATTTCTGATGCAGTTCAGCTTCCAGTTATTTCCCTTTGCCTACATGGATCTTCCCAATTCTCATTAAATGGGTGCTGATGAGCATGCCACAAGCTTACAAATGGATCTTAAGATGAATTTCCATCTTTAACACAGCTTTCAGAGTTGAGGTCCATTATATATGTAATGCAACTTTTCTTCTTTTGCTTTAGATGACATGTCCAATGCAAAAAGAAGTTTAAAGTATTTTTAGATGTCCTGCATATGTGTGAACACATAATAGGAAATCTTGCAGTCTTTTTCAGTACCACATCTTTCTACTAAGGCTACACAAGAAAGTCACTTTCATTACAGTATTAATTACTTATGCATATTTTATTACACAGTATGAATTAATTATAGTGCCATCACCATACAAAGGGCTTAAATCACTTTGCTAAATGTAGATATCTCATGTAATTTGAGATGCTCTCTCTTGCAACTCATGCCTGCACTGGGTTGGCAACAGTTAACAACGTAGGGAGAAAATACTATGGGTTTGTTCTACATTTTGAATATTCTACTATTGTGTAAATGTTCTACTATTTTGAATATTTTTTTTTAAGCAGTAAGATTTACCCATTTAGAGGGAGACAATTAGTACAGAAATTTTATGGATGTATTCAACAGACCAAAGCAGCATCTTAGTTTTTTCTGTTTTTCTTTCTTCTGTTACTAGTCCATGCAATAAAAGGTCCCCCGCATTGGATGAAACCTTTAACCTCAAAAAAGGTTGGGTTTTTTTTCTGTCTCTGGACTTGATTCCACAAAATGTGATTCTCACCACCATCACTGCCACATGTCTTAGTAAATCTGAACTAGAGAGTGAAATGAGACCTTCACTGAGGTATCAGCTCTAGACAGACTCATGAGACCTTTCAAAAAAGCAGGAGGTAAGAAAACTATTTTTAAAGCAACTCTGAAATCAGTACACTTTCATCACACACAGATTCACATGTCTTTCTGATATAAATATCACATTCCTATTTTTAGGAAAATGACACTGGAGCATGACCTAATTCCAGTAATAGTTTAGCACTAATAGGGATTTTTTCATGTAGCTATCAAACCCTCACAACTCACCTTGATGTAGGAAGGTATTTTATCTTATTCGAGGCTAGAGTTCTCTAGATCTTTAGGTCTTTGTCATTTGATTCATTTCCCATTTGGTGACTCTGATGATGCCACAAAACACAGACGTGCACAGGCATTTTGAGGACAGGACTCTTGATAACAAGTCATAATTAGTGCCCCAAGCCAAGAAAGGGATTTATGGAAGGAAAGATTGCAGCAAAGCACCAAGTTAAACCTTCAGAATGACTCTGATCTGAAAGTCATATTGTAGACAGTTTTTAAATGAGATTGTTGGGCTGAATTAATTTTCAACGTTGATCTGACTTTGATCTCAAGTAACAAGAGGTCATCAAGATAAATGCTGCTCATGCTTTAAATGACATATTGATGCTATTAGGAAAACCTGAAAAACCTGATTAAAAACTAGCTTTTTTATTCCCACAAACTGTCCCATTGAGGTTCATGAGACCAGCTGGATATACAAATTAACCAACATTATATGAGAAAAAAAATTTTACAGTTCACTTTCCATCATAATTGCCATTTCTATCATTTTGTTTTATTCCCCCAAACCCGTAACCAGTAACACTATATTCAATCTATAGTTTCCATTAGGATCAAGATCTTACCTCGCAGGTGCTGTATGAACATTTATGTAAGGTTAAAGCATGGTTAAACCAGCTCTCAGAAGTGTAAGCCTCAGTGTTTGCTCAAAAAGTCCCTCTCCTGTCATGGGGCTCCGGTGAACTGGCAGCTCAGAGTTGCTTCATCTTTGCCTGTACAGGAGCTTCCATGAGGACCTAGTATTTGCTGATGGCTTACAGCTCTTCCTGTGCTCCATGAACTCTGGTTTTATGCTAAGGAAGTTTGAGGATACCGTCAAGGTGTCCTCCCAAATCTCAGAACTGATCAGTAATTCTAAAGCTTAGCTACATCTGATTAAACCTATCCAGAAACCAGCAAAACAAATTTAAAGCTTGCATTGTTTAGAATGTAATGTGGCTTCTTTGTAAGAGCAGTAACTTTAAATTGTGCGCTTCCTCAAAAATTTAGCTTTAAACCCCTGTGTTAAGAAGACAGTATTTATTTTTAAGCATGCTAAAACAAAGGTGCCTGCTCTGTTCAGTAAATCAGTACAGGACATCTGAGCACTGCCACCAAAGGCAGCATTCCTTCTGTGAGCAGGAGATCTCCACAGGTAAATACAACCAGAATGCAGAAGTGCTAGTGCTATATGGTCCCCGGAAGGAATATTTTGGGAATTCATTTCCTGCACTGTTAACAGCAGTGGGGACTCTGCAGATGGCTGGCAACCACTGCCCTGCCAAGCAGGGCAGCATCCCTGATGTCACAGTTCAGGATGGTGCTTACGCTTCTGTGTCGGCTGTGCAGTTCTGCTAACGCGCTTCATCTGGGCTCCCAGTGGACACAAACCAGGTATCCACAGCTGCAGTAATTCTTCTGGTGTAGACAGAAGCTGATTATCTGCAGTGATCATTACTGCAAGGTACTGAGAATCCCAGCAAAGCACCTCTATAAAGTAGCATATTATCTGCAGCAAAGGTAGAAGGAGAACAGAAAGAATCTTGCTACACATAAACCCTTCAACCACTTTGATTTATTTGCTTCCACCTAGAATCTACATAAATTCTAATAGAGGAAATTTGCACGAGACTGGTGCACTAACATATCCTTTTTTGTCCACAGCAAATGGAAATACTACAAACAAATGCCAACAAAATCTAGAAATTCCTAGAATGCAAGAGCATCAAGAGAACCGCCTGCCTCAGTGGGAGAGCAAATCATCGGTTTTCAAACAGTAACAATTACTAATAGAACTGTGCTTAGAAGTCTAGATGCTAAACTGAAGTGGGGAGCAAGTTAAATCAGCCTGTCACCAAAGTGAAGTGCCATATGAAGATGACATACAGGAAGAGAGTACCATGTACATGCTCTTTCGGGGGTGAAGATTTCTGGGGAAAGAAAGCAAACATGAAGGACTTGACAAGTGATAAAATACCAGCTTTCTCCAGTATTTGTAATCTGCACGAAGACCAGACACTCCTTTGTGTTTACCTCTCAAAGCACCACCATCTCCTTCCATCTCTCCCAAGCAGCCTATTAAGGTTAACAGAGATATCTATATAGTAGGAAATAAATAGAGAGAAATGAAGATGCATTATATGTCAAAAAGTGAATTGGGAACATCCATATTAGAAAAGAAACACATGAATTAATAAGGCTTTAGCAGGACACCTGGAGACCCACATCACCCATGGGATGAAGAAAATACAGCTGGTTGCATAAAGATGGGTGAGAATTACAAACCAGTCTCTTTGGGGATTTTGCTGTTCAATGTTTGGGATCAGGAACAGAACCAGGGAAGAATTTCAAGCCAAGATAAGTTACTGATGTTTGATAGTTTCCTGTCCGCCTCCTGTTAGTTTCTCAAAGAGAGAACTACCACTGAGGACAGAGCCATTTAATGTAATGAGTAGCAGCAAGGATGGATTTGCTCTCTCAGCCTCATGGATGTCCCACATTGACAGTGCCTGACTGCTACTTTTGCAGTGCCTGAAATGAGGCAGAAAAGCTCTGGCTGTCTTTTGCTATGCAGACCTCAAAACTCCAGCTACACCAAGACATCAGCTATCCTTCCTGGCTGTGTTGCCAGGGAAGCCAAAACCTGAAATCGAATCCAGTAGCAAGTGGAAAAAAACCAAAACCAAAACAATAAACCCCCCCAAAAACCCCAACAAAGAAGATGGTATTTTATTAAAATGGTGTGATTTCCAGGCATTGCTCATATTTAGGTGACTGCACATTGACAAATGCTTCAGCAGAGAGAGAAGCTCATGGAAAAGGTCCCCTCCCTCACGGGAGAAGGCGTAGGGAGGGCACCGGGCGCAGCACTGGGGAGCTAAGACAGAAGCAAGCCCCAGGCAGGGCAGGGGTATCAAGCACAGGGAGCACTGCATAGCTGGCAGCTATGGGAGGGACAGGAGAGCACCCAAAAGGGCTCCTTCTGACCTTCTTCTGCTCACTCCCTCTCACACTGTCTCTGCCCAGGGGCAAGCTGCCAGCTGCCATCCCCTCCTGGCTCCCCTGGGTCCACTAATGGTCCTCAGCCAGGGGAATAATGTGATTTGTCAGGAAAGGGACAAATGCTGCAATAACAATGACCACTGAAACTCCAGCAGTGGTACAGGGTAATTGTCCCTGCAAGACACCCTCAGCAGAGCTAAGCTGGGGAAAGCCTAGTAGTGAAAGACATTATTTGCGGCTCCTTTATTGAAAATTTCAAGAAAACCAAATGTTGCTGTCCCTAGAGACTTCAGCAAGGAAACTAAGTGACAGGGAAGATAAATGCTTCCTACTGCCAGTGACATACCTCACACAGAAGCATAGAGAATATTTTTATAACTTTGTGCTTTAAATGCCTTTATTAGAGAAACATGATTTATGCTTCTGGCTCTGAGGGAGGGCAAGAAAAACTTAAACTGTACAAGTAGTTGTGTACACATGGATGCCTGTATATGCATATCACATCAGGCAAAAGGAAAGGAAAAGGATTAAAGATAATCTGCTTCTGAACAGAAAGGCCTTCCCTGCTGTTCTAAATTTTCTTGACTTTTGTTCATGTTAGAGCTCTAAAGTAAAGTAAAGTTCAATGCAATATCCTAAGATCAAAGTCATAGCCTCAAAGAGGAACTAGCCTAGGGGTTTTTTTAGAGTCATATGATAAATAAAGTCACTAGAGGACACAACAAGTAGGTATGATGCTTCAAGTAGTTGTGTGTATGTGTACTGTAGGCAAAAGCCAAAAATCACTGTCTGTATTAAAAGAAACCCACAAAGGATTATTTTCAACAGGAATAAGCCTCTGATGCCAACTTCAGACCAGCATAACTACTTTAACTTCATAGTGACCCTTGGACTAGTAAAGAGAAGGGAGTAAAGGTCAATGACATTCACTCTGCCTATTAGTTTGGGCAGTTAAGTTTATACTTAAGTATAATCACTGCCAAAGATATGACTTAAAATAATGAAAAGGAAAAGCACTATCCAAATTCAGTATTCCATACTAAACTCCCCTGAAATGTGCAGACCATGCAAAGATGAATGCAGGGAGAGGAATAATTTTATAGAAGGAAGCGTTTTTAAATCCCTACTTTACGATGTTTTATAGAAACAGTAAAAACACAATAAGATGAAGCGAACTACTTATCTTTCTAAAAGCCTGCACATGCCTCACATCTACCTTTAAATCCTATGGGGTTTCAAGTCTGTTTATGTGTTTAAGGGTGGTTTTTTTATATCCTTGCTGGCACACAAGCAGGAATAGCTGGGTTTCTCTCCCCTCAGCAGCTTGATAAATGAGCATTTGTTAAATGAAAAAAAAAAAAACAAAACCAAAAAAACACACCCATTACACAGAGAAGGCTCTCTGTCCTATATTCCAAGAGGCTTCCCACCCACGTTGTAACAAATACACACTGGGTTTATCATTATCAGGCCAGACTGGAGATGCTGCAATCTTCAAAAACAAGTCCTTGAGACAGACTTGCCTATACTTCAGTGATCACCTGGGAGAAAGGGGCAAGGAGAGGTGGGGCTATGTGGGCAGCAAGCTGGAGAACAAATGATGCTCCAGATGAGGTCTCAACTCCCTCTTGGTTCTCATCTGAGTGTAAAGGTGCCATTGAAATCTGCAGTCAGAGGAAGTTTTGTTCCCCCTTTCCTATGGCCATTTACTTTTTCCACATTCAAATGCAGATGGCTCTCCCACTTGCTGAATGTCAGTCAAATGGTCACACTATGGACTTTTTCCTAAAGGTGATCCAGCATGGTCCCTGTATTCAGAAACTCAGTTCATTGGATATTACAAGACCAATTTTCATGCTTTTACTTTGCAGGAGATAAACAAGTTTTACATTGTGACTTATAGCCAGATGAAATAATAATGCTTGGTTCTTTGGGGATTGAAAAAATAATGCAGGCCCATATACCAAACTCAGCATTTGGAGTTCCCTGAAAATTTGGCTGGATATGGCTGTGGCTCCTCTCTGCATCAGCCTACAGGCAGAAAAGAACTGTAAGCAATTTCCTGACTTCTCGGTATTATATGCATGAAATACACTAATCCAGATTTACCCAGACCCCTGTATAGAGCTGAATCGGCACAAGATTAGCAAAAACTGCACCAAAGCCTTCTGAAAGTCTTATAAATCAGAGAAAACTATTCTTCCAACTAGGGCTTGCTTCTGAGTTGACAATAAAACATGAAAAGAGGCAGTTTCACATTTAATTATGAAATCAATCTACTCTCTTCATAATTTCATCCTTCCTCTTCATAGTTTCTGAAGAACAAAGCTCAGAGCGCCCACTTGCTATCTTGTCAATTATACTCTGCTGCCATAAGCAGAATCCAGTCAGTGGAGTTTTTTTTCCCTCTCCACTATCTTTGAAGATCAAACCATTAAGCTCAGGCACACTGAGCAGCCTGTACACGTACTACAGGCTTAAGTGAAGGCTATGATGAAAATGCAAAGACTTACTGTCTCTAGTTATGCAAAGAAACCAAAGTACCTGTTCCTAAAACTGGAAGGCCACTTGACCTTCCCGTCCTGTATTTCTGCAGAGAAGTTTCAGAAAACTTCTCCCATTGCCCACTGTTCAACTAAACCAGCACTTTCATTTAAGGGTCTTGGGCAAATCTGCTGTTGCTGTTTCCAGTAGCAGGAACCAAGAGTCTGGCTTAAGGAACTGAAGAAACTGATTTGGTTTCCTGTAACCATGCTTGGAATTAGGGTTTCATTTGATATAGTCAGCATTCTTTCCATTTGCCTCATGAAGACTGTAAGGACATGGATTTCTTGCACTTCTTCACTTCAATATACCTAGTCAGAAGACATAATACATTTACATACAATCAGATATTACATTCATACAGTATGTACTCCTCTATTTAGATACAAATCTCTGTTTGATGCAAATATGCTGCCCTCTCTTTAAGGTTTCTTCCAGAACTTACTGGGTTGATATTACTTATACTTTTTTCTCTGCTAAGATTTGGAACTGTTCACAGACAGATCAATCCATAGATAAAGGGAAAAGAGATTTAATGTGATTTCTTTTACCAAGGAGTAAAGTCTGAATGAATAATATAATGCACCTCAGACTTTTGGGTGACCAAAAGAATTATACAGATTTTATAGCAGCATGAAGATAAAATTAATTGGGTCTCTTTGCACAGTATCTGTTATGAAAGCAGTTAAAATAGTTCTGTATATTTTGGATGAGTTAAAGAAATGTCACTTTCATCATTCTTTTTTCCCTCTCCTTTCAATCAGCATCCTTTTATTTTCATTTTCATACACCTGCTAAGTGTATCCTGCTTTATTCACAGTTCAGCATGATGGGTTTCATATTTAGCGGAAAATGAACAATTCGTACCCTGAAGATTCCAATTATTCAGCTCACTCAGAGATTCATCTTTGGAGTACCAATGAGGGGAATGAAAATTGAAGCCAGGAAAAAAGAAACTATTGGGGTTTTTTCCCCAGTAAAGTGTTGTTTCAGGTAAAGGGGTTACTTGAAATCAGCAGATTGACAACCAAAAAGAAACAAGCTAAGAGCAAAAGGTTGTTGAAGAAGATCTGCAATTTCACACATTAGCATCATTATCAGGACAGATTTATTGCTGTTCTAATGCTGCCAGATATGCTTGAAAAGAAAAAATAATATTGAAGTGAGGTAATGCTTCTCCTCCACACTGAACAAATGAATGTGTTTTTCCAGAAGAATATGAGAAAACCTGCAGTGTCACCCTTCTTTGTCCTTGTGATTTTTGGTGAGGAATATAAATTTAACTCTCTGTCTACAAGGGAAGGACTTTCTCCAGCAACTCGATCCAACTTTTAATCTTTAATTTTTTAAAATTTTAAGTGCATCTGTTAAATCACAGTGAGATGCAAACCTGGCCACAGGGTGTGCCCAGATCCTATGGGACACCTAACTCCCACTCACAGATCTGGACACTTTGAAATGTTAATTGTAGGACAGTTAGAAGCTCTGCATTCCTGGGCTTTCTGCCAATGGTTCATCAGAAGTGAAATATCAGATGTTCAGATTTACTGCATAAAGAGTTAAGGGCAGAGTGCTCTTATTTGGAAAGCTTGGACCCGAGTTTGATGAACCGATTGATCTCTCCAGCGTTCAAAGAACTCACAATTTCCTTTCCACTTTCAAATGCACACTCCTCCAGGATTTAATGTTTTCAGACTCAGGATGGACTTGACTCCAAGATAAAGCCCAGTGGCACCTGTATGTCAGGTGTGTACAAAGCACTCTATTATCAGCTGCACCACACTAGCACTTCCAGATGAGCAGACTAGCAGCTTTGGGTTATGGGGGAAGGAAAAGAGAGGACACAACCCAGCTGACATGAGATAATAACAACCATGCAATATCCCAGAGAAGAAAAGGTTAGGTCCTGCAGAACTGGTGTATTTTCCAGGCCTTGCACCAAATCCCTACCTCTACCTACTAGAGTCTGAAACAGAACCAGAAACAAAATGGTCAAAACACCACAGGACAAGCTATTTTTATAATTACATCAGTGTATGTAAACATGGAACAAGGTGAACTCTTATACAGGAGATACGGTTGAACTAAAGTTGCTTTCCCAAAGCCATTTTTTCCTATTCAGATGAATGTCTGATGAGCTTTGGTATCTTAGTGACGTTCTACTGATCCTGTAAATTACCTAAAATCCCTCTACATCTACAAGAACAACATCACAGGATTAAAATGAGGATAGACAGGAAAGAGTCATCTATTAAAATTCTCATCTGGCTGCTCATCTGATAACAAAATCCCAAGTACTCTCTAACCAAGAGAGTTCCCTTTCTAACCCTCCACAGTGCAGACATGCCATCAGCTTCAAAAAATATTATTTATTCCAATTCATGATTCCACAATGCGGGTAGATAGGAGCATTTTGCAGTATTTTGCAGTGGTATACATGTTAATTGTTGTCTTTGTCATGTTATTCATGTTACAGGGGAGCATTGATAGTTGGCAAACAACAACAAATAAGATTGCAATTACAACTGTTGTATAGAGAAAATTCTGCTTCCTTCTGAAAGGGTAATTATGTGAATTACTTGGATTGGTCTTATTTCACTGTAACAACCTGGTGGGAGAGATAGATGGAGAAACATAATGAAGAAGAAAGAAATTTGAGAGCAAACAACCAAAGGTCTGAAACTTACATTTGGACAAAGGTTCAATGCAAGGGAACAGAGTGTACTTACAGCCCACTGAGGCCTGTCTTTTACCTCAATAACAGGGACATCATTTACTAAACAAACACCAGCTGCCTATAGATCTCTGACACCTGACCATTTAGACAGTTCAAAAAACCTTCATCAAACACAGCCATCTCTTGCCATTAAAGGGTAAAAGCAGAGCTTTCAACTCCAGGAATCAAGAGACAAAATAATACAGCTAGTTCCTCTCAAAGATATGGGAAATAGTTTTTGGACAAGCATCTATTTTCTTCCTGATCATGCATCACCAATCAGCCAGAGCTGTGTCACAGAGTCAGAGCAGCAGGGAAGGGAACACATCTCTTCTTTCACCTGGAAAAGAGGATGGCTGTTTTTAAAATAAGCACACATACGGGCATGCTGCCTCAGTTTCCTCAACTGATAGTATAACACTGACTCTCCAGGAAGCTTTCCTTTGAATGAAAAGATAGATGGAAAAACCATAAAGCATTTGAAAGCATATTTTCTCTTGGTTGGTTTTCCATTTTTTGCCATGGATAGTCATTACTTATGCAGTGTGGATCAGTGAGCAGTTGCATAGCCCAACTGGAAGCAAGTAATTGCTCAAAGCATTTCAGTGTCCAGGCTTGCAGGATGGCACTGCTGCATTTGGGCTGCTTCATACCAACCAGATGGCACATCAGTGATTATCAGCATTTGGCCCAAAGTACAAGTGCCAGAACCACATCTTCAATATTTCTGAGTGAAACAGATAATCTCAGCAAGTCAAAGGAACTAGAGATTACCTCTGTCACTTTCTGCCTTGGTGGCAACATCTACTGGGAGAAGAGCTTACAGAAGCTCTGTAATCTGCTCCACCTGTCATCAAAACATGCCATTCATGACAGAAGTTGATTGCTTTCTAGAGAAACTTCATGCCAAGTGGATGGAAGAGTTGGGAACCACACTTTGTGATCTTGGAGCACCCTCCCTGCCCCCAGTGAAAATGGAGTGCCAGTGTTCCTGCAGTCACTCATCACCACCCTGTAAATCTGCACCTGCTTTCCAGAGCTGTTATTTATTTGGGAAGGAGGTCCTAAAGTTTCTGTTTGCAACTGCTTAAGGTTCAACTGGAGAGCAACCTTGAAAGGGAAGAGCATCACAGTTTAAACAATAATAGGAGGGCATTTGCCCACTGATTTATTATCTTCTGCTTTGCTAAAGTTTTCTACTTTTATTTGCCCAATACCCCATTTTACCCCCTTTTAGACCATAGATCTTCCCACTGAACTCACAATAAAGTCATTGACCTTTCTTTGCTATTATGTTGCATTTCCAAACTACTGCACTGCCATAAATACAACAATCTTTGGGGTGCTTACAGACCTTTGATACTACAACCCCCCCTGCACAAGGAGAGATAAATCCAGGCAGAAAACTAGGAACCATCGCAAGACCTGTACCCCTTGCCTGAATCTTGGGGATCACTCAAAACAGTCATAGTCCTTCAGTCTGCAGGCAAGTTCCACTCAACATGAATCACGCTCGTAATATGTACCAAATGAGTTTTTAAAGATTATTAGTGCAGACCTGACCACTTCTATAACCAACTCACCCTGTGCTTAATTATCTCATTTGAAAGATTTTCAGGAGATCTACCTGAATCTCCTTTCCTTTAATCTCAGCCCACTCAACCTTGTCTTGTGAGAACACAGAAAGATCTTTGATCCCTTCTTTGTATTATTTTTTTCATCTGTTCAAAAACAAGTATTTTACATCATCATTGGAATAAAAATTAATGAAAGTATATGAAATTTTTAAATCTGCTAAATATAAGCAGTTCCGAACAATAAAATGACATTGTTGTAAGTATAAAATTATATGCTATTCAAGCAAAAATTTTATGTCCAAAGACAACTGCCTAAGGAATGAGACCCATGAGACCCCTACCACCCCCATCATCTTATCATCTTTCCATTTCAGACTCACATTGCAAGGGACAGGAATGTACAGGACATGCTGAGGTTTAAGAACAGTCAAGTGCAAGTGCCATAAGCGATACATCAATGTGAGGTAAGCAGAAAAAAGCAGGATGATTTCTTGCTTTAGACAGCTATCTGTAATACAGACACAATTCACATTTTGAGAGAATGGCCATGTGAACCATCGAATAGAAGATTAAAAATCCACAAACTATTGTTTGGAGGTGATGGTGGCAATTGTTTTGGAGGCTACATAGCATAGTTACAATAACTGGCAATACATTTGTTTCACAAACAACTATCATGGGAAATAGTAGCTCCTTTTAATATTATACTCTGAGCTTACATACAGCATCCCTGTCTCAGACTGTGTATTCTCCAGTGAAAATAATATTTCCTGCAGGTTATTTTACACAGCCAGTCATAAGCACAACCATGGTCTTGACAGCAGTTCCTGAAATATTAAAATACCTTCTGTGAACCTTACTTTACTCTGTAACCTGAACTTGAGACACAGCTTAAACTCAGACAGATGTAACAATTTCCCTGTGTGCATTTTCCTTTTCCTAGTTCATTTTGTCAGGTTAAAAACTTGATGAGCCTTAGATGCTGAAGCTGTGTGGCAGTGAAAGGCCATACACCTTCAAAGAAGCAGCTCTATTGCACAGACTCATTTTCAGCCTGCTTGTTCTCTAGCTATTCTTTCACTCAGCTCTCAATTGGGATGTTCAAAGCAAAAGCAAAGCCAGGACTCTAAGCCATTTTCTAAGCTCTCAGGCCAAAAGCTTAACATATGTCTATGTCATCTCGTGACTGAGCAGAATTGCCTAATTTCATGTGCCTGGAGGCCTAATAGACTTGATGTCATGTGGTTGTCTGTCTTCTGCAAAATTCTTCCAAAACTGGACTTTCTTCTACTGATTTCTTTCTCGCTGCAATCCCCATCAACAGTCAAAGTCCTCTCTTTTTGCCTGGAAATCTTCCCACACAAAACTGTTTGCTGAAGATGTGGTTGAAAAATGACAGTCATTTACCTGATGTCACTTCATCTGGGAGTTCTGCGCCTCCACCTGTCAAAACTAAGCCTCTTTACTATGGCCCCTGTGGAAACTTTCTGATGCTGCTCTGAGCCACAAGGCTCTACTTTCACTCTCATCACCTCCAGGGACGGCTGAGATCTGTGGCAGCCTACCTGCCCCTTGGTACCTGCTGTCCCCTAATGGTGCTGGACACAGCCTAGCAGCACTCAGGGATGCTGAGCATATTCCAGTCTGCTGCTACTTGCTTCTGCAGTGCCCATACAAAGAGAAAAAAAGTCCTTTTATCCACCTTCAAGCATTTCATTTTCTCCCCGGACCCACACCAGCCTTTACCCTTCAGCTCAATCACCAGCACTTTCTTTTTAAAATAAACTTCACAGACTCATCCTTGCTCTCCTATGACCCCTGTCTCAGCCAACCTTTCTATCTGGTACCTTTCTGTCTGTCCAGTCCCATCAAGAAACCCTTACTTATAGACATTCACTGGCCAAAAATAAAGGAGTGAATAAATAAATGATTTCAAGAAATTTGGGTAGTCAGAAAACTGTGCCTTGCCCTCTGATGTTTGCTAGCAAGGACTTGACTTTTCAATACAGTAAAATGGCCTGGGGTAAAAAAAGGCAGTTTCAAAAACAGAGAAGATGCTGAAGGGCCATGGTTGGAGTTTACCAATAGCAGTTAATTATTCCTTTCCACCAGGACTAATTTCTATAACTAAGGGTTGCTGAAGAATAATTCTCAGGGATAGAAATTATGTGAATGCTAGAGACTTTGGCAGAGATATTTTGCCTTAATTTATTTAGAAGTACAAAAACATCAGAAAGCCATTCACTGGAAATTAAATGATGTGGACACACTGAAAGGAAAACAGTCATGGCTGAAGAATACTGACATTTCTGCTCTCCCTAAATTACTCACTTAAAGGCATTTTAGTTTGCTTGTTTATTTTATAAAGTGCAGGTGGATCAAAACCACATGTAGTCAGAAATGAAACTGAAAAGAAAAAAATTTATTTTACGAGTTGCTATTCAAAGCTACTCATATGAATGATCCCCATCCAGAAGGCAGGGCAGACCTCTTTAAAAAAAGTTAACAAGATGGGAGGGGTGACAAAAATTGGAATACAGCCTAAGTAATTAGTAGACTGTCAGTAATTGGAATTAAATACTCAACTTTAGCAGCTACAAAAATGTACTGTGGAGAGCACTCTTCATTGCCAAGGACATGAATGGGATAACTGTACAGCTTGTCCATCTCTAGCTGCTATGATTCGATGGCAGAATAATCCACAGGCAACTGAATTACTGCAATTCAACAATTAAATACTGGATCAATATTTCATTCACAACTCTCTTACCTTTCCTTTAAATCCACTTTAAGCAAATTAATACTCTGACGATATTAAGAGGCTTTAATTCCTGGATGAGTGCGTCTGAGGCAGAAAGCTGCCTGCATGGTCTCAGGTTGTGGTATATTGACTCATACTTTTTGTTTTGCATATATACTGTGATAAGCAGTCATTAAAACCACAGTAAGAAAAAGAATAAGTGAGCACTTGCTCCTGAGACCTATCTTAAGCTTCACCAGAAATCCTCTGTCACTTAGTGTCCCGAACTGCCTGCTGAGCAACACAGTTCAGCAGCACTTGCCCACCTTGGGGCATGCTGCGAGCCTGAGGGAAGGTGAAACGGCAGGTGCTCCTGGCAAAGTGGCTGAGGAAGAGAGAAGAGGCGCAAGAGCCAGACAGGAACTGGTATTCCCAAGCATGTGAGGCTTTCTGGGCAGCATGCACGGCAGTAGGCCAGGCTCAGCCTAAGGGACCACAGCACACTGTGCTGCAGACGCAGTTTTGCCCACTGGCAGGTGCTGGGAACCACGTGCTGTTTCTCTCAAAGGTACGTCCAAAGATTTCCAGTGCCTTTGAGGCAGTCTGTGGAAATCTTTATCTTCACCTGTGCTAAGCAGACATGCTCTTTGCTCAAACCACTCCCAGGAGTATTCCAGGATCACGTCCCTGCCAGTGTCAGGCAGTGCTGTGCAAACACACAATGGGGCTATCACAAACAACAGCTTGTCCTACTCACATCTTGGCTGTACATCTGTCTACTTACATGCTAGGGAAGCACAGAGAAAACTATTTCAACTACTTCTGTATTTGTTGCTTCACAAGCTGACTTCCTGGTAAGGATGTGCAACACAGCTTTATGGGCTTGGGAAGCCACAGTCAGTGCTCTGCACAGCCACATGCTCAGCTCCTCTCATGGCACTGCCAAGACAGCCCCTGGGGCAGCCTGCCCAACACAACATGGCCAAGGCCCCAGATAAAGCCAGCAAGAAACAAAAATAAGTTCATGACCCTGCTTAAGACAACAGAGCTCGCAGCCAGGCACCGAGCTGAGGCACCAGGAGCCTGTAATCGAAACATGCCTTGTGAAGAGAGGCACAATGAAATACTAATTTTCTACATTGCCCTCACTAGCAGGGTAATAAAAAGTTCATCCTCATGGTCTGCTCTGGCCCTGTAGATGTTTGTATCACTGTTCCTAAGGTTTGGGGGAGGAACAGAGCATAATAGACAGGAAAATGCCTCCTTTAGAAATGACAGCTCTAATGGAGCTTATCTCTACTAAGAGTAATTCAATCCAAAATACTGAAGGGAAGGGATGTAGCATCCAGTTAAGAAAACATTCTGTAAAATAAAATCACTTCTAACTTCAACTAGACTCTCAGCTTTGTTTTTTCTCCCCCTGCTTTCTCCCTTTTTTAACATTCTCTCCCACTCACCCTCACTTCCGAAATGAAAGGCCTTGCAGCAAGGCCAGGATTTTGTCCCAAGAAAGAAACCTCATCAGCTGTGGATTTCACAATGGAGATGTATCTGAATGTGTTAACTGATGCACAGCTTATGACATTTCAATTAGCCCACACGAAGGCCCCGTGTTCCTATGATAAAGCCTGAATATCTCTCTGTCCCCCAGGGTCTCAGCAGAGAATGCAGTCTGGCTTCCCTTTCTGCATGTTAATATAGCAAGTTACTTAATTACTTTTAAAGCAAGGACAAGTGGCAGTTTTCTGAGTTTGCAGGTTTTTCCCCAGTGTTGCAGAAAGAGGAAAAACCCCTGTCATGAGGGCAGGTGTAGGCAGAAAGATGATCCAGGTGACTAAAGTCCCATGATTAGACTGGACAGTTTTTAAGAAATTCAGTTCTTTAAGCTACTGCTGGCAAAAGGAGCCGATCCCCTCAGCTGGGAAGGTAGCAAAGTAGAGCACTATCTGCTCACTGCACATTTCCAAGACCTAGAAGTACTGCAGGAAACTACAAAGAATTGTGATTTTTTGTTTTTAAGATGCAAAAGCAGCTGCTACTGAGCATCACGTATGAGGCAGATCACATGTACAGCATGATGTCCTACAGATTTTGAGTGACTAGGTATTTCTGGTAGCACTTAGCCAAAATTTATCTTCCTGCTTCAATAACTTCTCTGGTTGGAATTTGTGTTGGCACAGCCAAGAAATCCAGTAAGAAACACTATGTCTATATCTATATCTAAATATAGAAGCATTATTGATTTCTTGGAGGGCAGGTTCCTTTTGGGATAAATTCGCACAAAAAAAAGAAACCAGCAGTCTCAGCACATACCTTGAAGTGTTCAGCAAAGGACACCCTCTGTCCCCGCCTTCTCTTACCAGATAAGGCATTTGCATACATGACAGCCAGGTACTTATTACTACAAGAGGATTCATAATGGAATTCCAGGGGATTATAAACTGTAATAACCTTGTAACCAAGAACTTCAGTGTAATCTGCATAAAACAAAGCATCACATAATGTTAGAGGAATGGCCTTGTTTTCATTAAAAGATACGGAGCACTGGAAGAAATATGATTTGCTTGACACCTTCCAGTGAAGGCACTCAGGGAAAATCCCTCACATATTAGCAGGATTCAACAGCTAAAGGTACATCACTCTTGCTGTGTGAGAGGCTCATGAAGTCAACAAGCATGTGTGGGAGTAGGATGGGACAGGAAAATGCCAAAAAGAAGCTCCAAAAAGCTCAGTCTCCCTGAAGGATGCTCTGAAGTGCTTTTGCTTCAAAGGGTCATCTTACCTCCTTCCTGGCAAGCATCCCAAGGGAGGACGACAGCCCTGGGGGATACAGAGTGCACTCCCCCTCTCCTTTTGACTTACTGCTTAACTACCTTTTCATTCCACCTTTACCAGACACAGTGCTGCCAAGAGAAGCAAGCCAGCTGAACTTTCTCACTTTGGTCACTTAGGAGAGTGAAAGATGGAAAAAGAAGTGGGAAATCAAAAAAGGAATTCTGTTCAAGGTCCTCTGTATCTTTATGAGATGGTTCTGACATGCCTAAGTCACAGTTTCAGGATGCTGCCTAGAGTGCTGCAGGTTAGAAATCACAAATACCAACTGCAGTCCAGCAGCTGTGGGTCTAAGAGGACCCCAAATTGCTGCCACACCTGCAAGCTCCCTGGGAAAGCCAGCCATGTTCCAAGCTCTCCTTTACACCACAAATCCCAGTCCTTTCTCATGGAAACTGCCCTCCCCACTCATGGCTATCAAGAGCAAATTAATTGCAGGCAAGGTCTGCCTGAATACCTCAGGTAGCTCAGGGATGCTCTTGTCCCAGTGGTAGAAGCATGAAAAGTCCCTCCATTTACAAGACATGTAGGAAATAGGGGCATAAAAAGCATAGTGATAACATAATTGTTATCATTCAGATGTGCCCTACATCTGTGAGCTTTTCTCCAGCAAAGGAAAAACAGAAACTTACTTGTCAGAATGAAAGCATAGTTTTAGAGGGCAGCTGCTCTAGTTATTAGTGAGACATGACAACCTGGCATCTTCCCAGCATCTATGTTTTCACCAAGAAATAAACTCAAAATGGCCCCCTTCTAGATAAACCCAAACTTTCTTCAAACAGAAACGTAATTAAATAAGTCTACTTAATTGCTAGCCTACATAAACATACAGACATATAGACACATGCAAGGGCAGACAATATTTGGAAAGTTAATAGTAACTGACTTGCAGAAAAGAAAAAACCAAAATATTAGTAGCTTGAGAAAAGGACCACTCTTGAGCTGAAAACATGAAATGAAGTCACCATTTTGTCATGTCATCCCATGGCTCTAATTGCTCTTAGGTTTTCAAATACAGAGAGTAGCAGATGCAGAACCAAAGCCTGATCTCAGAAAAAAGCCTCTCACCAGCATGTGAATCTGCAGCTTTGCACTGGGTTCCTGGAGTTTTGTTACTGCCACTCTATTTGTTATCTGCATTTATCTGTTCATATAGGAAATCTTTGGCATTATCAAGCACAATAGAGCCTATGCCTGCCCGTAGCCTGTATGTTAACCCAAATACTCCAAAACAGATTCCTGTAGCCAGCCCAGAGGATCACATCTAAAGATTTACAAATTCCAGGTCTACATCTGTATTCCTAAAGCCACTTTACCAATTACTTGAAACAACTTCATATTCCTCAGTGGAAAACAAGCTCAGCAATTGCAGGAACACAGAGCTTTCTTTCTGTTCACGTTAAACTGTAGGGGTTTAAAAAAATACATTTCCTCAAGACTTCATTTAGCAGGATTTCAAAGACTCTCTGAAGGCAAATAAACAGAGAGGCCCAGAGGAGACAGCAGCCACTGGCCTCTGAGCCTCAGTACAGACTGTGAGCACCAGGAGAGCAGACAGCTTCTCTGCAAAGTTCTTTGTGAACCTCTGAAACTCATATATTCCCACCAGAGATCAAGTGGGAAAGCCCAGCAATTCTTCCCCCTATGACAAATCTACTCCAGTATTCCTCTCCCACGAAGCCATCTCTTAGGTAGCCAGGATTCAGGCTGCACAGAGATCTTTAGCTCCAAACCAGTTCTCTCACCAGCCACCCCCTACCAGTTCCTTGTAACAGCTTCTGAAAAAACAGCTAAAAACTCTGATCTCTCTTGCTCTGTTTATTTAAAGCAGCACAACTGAAGTGGCTGTGGGAATGAGCAAGCTTCCAGGTGAGGGAGACTCTGGCAGTAACTGCCTGGATTCGCTGATTCATGGAGAGGTGCACCCTGTCTGCTCCCCAGCCTTGCTTCCAAGGTGCCCCAGGGACAGCACTCTCCCCGTGGAGTACCCCAGCCTTATCTTGCCCTGCATTCCTGAACACTGATGCTCAACTCCCCCTGAGCTGTTCTTTGCGTTTTATTTGAGTCTGCCAAGGGCCTGATGATTTCCAGCACAGGCTGCCAATCTCAGGAAGAGATTAGGTCTTTCCATGTCTTAAGCCTAGCCTAAAAGCACATCTCCAGTTGTCTTTTGTTACCAGACTCCCAGACATCTTCAAACGAAGGGGAGCAAATAAGACACAGAGATGTGCCTGCGTGCGGAAGGGAAAAGAAACGTTTTCAGGTACCAGTGGGGTACACAAAGCTGAGAGAGAATGGAGGAAGGCAGTGTCCACCCTACTGGTATTGTGAGAGATCCTTAACAAATGTAAATAAATGCAGTTATTCCCCCAAAATTAGATTCAAATGAAGACAGCTTAGAAATGGCAAAGACCCTTGAGGTTAGTTTTACAATCTGTACTTGCACTTCCCCTACGATTTTTTATTCCCCCCTACCCAGGTCTTGGATTTAATTAGCTGCAGTGCACCCTAAAAAGAATCTCAGAAATTCCTAACATACTCTGGACTCTTTCCAGTCATTAGAGGAGCCTGCCTTCATCTGCCTTCATTATGACTGGATCTGAGTATGACTGTGAATGTAAAAAGCATCGTAACTGCACCCCGAGTCCACAGCTAGTAGGAAAGATAAAAGAAAATTCTCCCTTTTACAAACTGCTGGTTTATCCCAAAGAAACATGCACATTTCTTCTGTTGCAGAACTCTCAGTTCACATGTTTTTTTCCCTGCCATATTAAGCACACATACATACAGTTATGTTGTTTTAGTATGTAATATATTACATTTGGCATTTTGCCCACGGGGGAACAGAATGGGCCGTTTGTAATTAGAAAAGGCATTCTCTATTTGACTGTATCTTATCTCTACTCTCTCTTCTGTGTCCTGCTCGGAAAAACAAACATCACAGTAGTTGGTCAAAGCAACATTTTTTTCCACTGGAACATGACCAAGCCCATACTGAAATTGCAGAAGCCAACTAAATGTCTCTGATTTACAGAATAATAAGGGAACCCTGTCTCCTGAATAGAGAGGGTGAGGAAAAACAAGCATTTGAAAAGTGAAAATGTTTGCACAGAAAATGTATGAGGACTGTAAATGACCAAATGCTGGGAACTTACTACAATTACCTGCTATTCTCAACTGAACACCACAACCATGTTGGCTCTACTTAGAAATAATGCTTCAAAAGACCAAACAGCCTCTGGCTCTGCTCACAATCAATTTGATGTTAGCAGAAGCACTTTATAAACTAAGTTATAAAATTAGCATTGAGCCTTTAACAGGCTCTCAGTAAAACTGTCTTCATTTTGTATAATACAATCTGCCATTCACTGTGATACCTTGAGGACTATAAAATTGATAAAATAGAATTTCTTAGCCTAAATTGAAGTGTAAAAGCTTTAATGGGGTTCATGGAGAAGGGCCAACAGTGGAACCAGACACCAAACTCCAGCATGCCCAGTTAATACCTGACGTATCTGCAAATCACTGGGATAATGTGACTGTGCCTCAGAAGGAAAATTGGAGTCAGAATAAATGGATGGTGCAAGTCCTCAGGCTGGATCAGCCTTTGCTGGAGAGAAGGTGCATTTTGATGGAAATAATGGGAGCTGTGGTAAAAAGTGACTGTGTGCCTAGGCTCCACTAGGAAGAAAATCAGTGCTTATCCCTGGGGATAAGCAGGTCTTCTCCAGGAGGACTTCCCATAAGGATTCCTCTCTCCAGGGAAATGTAGCAGAAGGCAAAGGGAGGAAACACAGTAAAACTATTTCTATCTTCTTTATTTTTTGTCCTGACTTTAATTTCATAACACAGTAACAGCAGTTCTGTCATTTTGTCCATTGCAGCCAGGCAAGCATAGGTAATTTACTGCTTGGTTTAACTTGGTAAATAAGCACTAAACCACCAGGATAAGAGGCACTTAATAAATGCACAGAAGAGATTAAAATAATTCAGAATGAGGATGCAAAGGCAGCCAAAAAGACTTATGGTTCTTTGTGTGAACACCACTGCTCTGCAGACCTGATCTCACTGGCATCCTACCAGGTCCAGTATTCCTCTCATTGTCTCCACAACGCCCCTGCCTTGTCCATACCTTTCTCCATGGGAAGCGCTCCTGCCACATGCCAGATACCACAGTTTCCAGCCCCATGTGGGGGAATGCAGACATGCTGAGAGTGGCTCCCCTGCATCCTCACAGCTGTCCCCCAGGGGTGTCCCATAGTGAAAATGAAACTTTGAAGCTGTATTTACTCATCTGCATCCTGCATGGATGAGAAAAGCCTGCAGCATAAAATCCTGGCCCTGAGGCTTTGTTGAGGTGCCCATTCCCAGGGCCTGGGGGCTGCCAGCACCAGGCTGTCCCTGGCACCTTCCCACAGACCCAGGCATTTTACCAGCAGCTAAACAAATCCAGAAGTTTTCACAGGAGGAAGGGTATAAAGCTGTGAATTGTGTAGGGAAGCAAAGCTTTCAGGTATCAAACCTGGCATATCTGGAGCCTGTGGCAGATAGCAGCAACCTCAGTACAAAGCAGTAATGCCTCCTGTGAGGGTGGTGTGCTCCCTGGCCTCCCCTCAAACCCCAAACTGCTCACTGAATCTCCCCCAGCAGCAGGGACTTCATCTGCCACTGGCAGATAACAGAAAATACCATTTAGCTGACTGTAGCCCATGGAGACACTGAGGAGATTTGGATTCAAGAGGTCCCAGTCCTTGGATTCACAGAGACCAAGCACTTGAGCAGGGTTGTGTCTCTGTATGAGATTTTTGCTCAAGAGGCCACTCCCGACCCCCTGCTAAATATCCCCAAATACTGGCTGACCACTAGAGAAGCCTGATGGGCTCCACCATCATGGGATACAGTGTACAGGCAAGCAAAATGGAATGAACTGTAAATGCCAATAATGGTTCATCACCAGGCCTTTCCTCCTGAAAAGAAAGGCCATGACAAAATATGTTATTGCTGAATGCAAGGGGACATTTTGGATGCACTGTCACACAAAAAATTCAGGTTTGTAAGCAAGCATGATTGAAGTAGGAGCTCCTTATATCTGAAGCTTAGGTTCAGAATCTTTCTAAGGAAAAAAAAGAGACCATATCAGGGAGAAATTTTTGCTGTTCAAAGTTTCACAGTTAAGAGGAATGGATTTACATGGATGGATGGCTAGATGGATGGATGGGTGGCTAGATAGATACAGACAGACATGTATTATTTATCATCTTATGTTATAATATATACAACTGCATTTTAAACATGACAGTCATTGTTACAGCCACAGGCTCGTTTAGATGTCTCCTAAATATGAAAAAAAGAGGCACTTTTCCCCCCAAATATGTCTCACAGTTCACATCTGAACTAGAAGTGACATGGGAAAATGTCTTTTTGGGCAAACTTAGCTTCCTTTGAAGTGTCTGTAACTCTGAATCCAAATCCCTAGTCTTAATTGGATTTTGCTTTCTTCTAAGGATTATTTAAAAATTCAGTACAAAGACATCAGATCTGCAGTTGCTGTCATTATAAACTTAAACTAGTGAAGCACCAGAACAAGAAAGCCATCCTGGGAGTTAACACAGCTTTGGCTGAATGCTTTGTATTTGCATTTATTTTTCTGATTCACATTAATAAATGAGACAGATGCAAGCATCATATTTCTGGGAAGTATCTTGCTGATAACTGCAACAGCTTTATTGTATTTTATTAAGCAAACTGATGAAAACATAAAATTCCTATGGCTAAAATTTTACACGTGAGCTTTTTATTTTTCTGTACTGAAACTCATCTTTGTAGGTAATTCAGCAATCCTTTGCTCAAAAGATGCATGGTCTAAAACAATGGATCTTTATTAAAGATTTATCTGTCCGCACTCTACATAAAAATAAAGAAAACCTTTCAGCCATCATTAAATGGTAGATGAGTGAGCCTCCCAGCCCATACTACATTTTCTGAAAATTTTCTTTTGGGCAGATTTGCAAGTAAGAAGTTTCCCAACAGAGATGAGCTACCTATTGCTTTACAAACCAGGAAGCTTGATCTTGTAAACACATCTGATATGGACAGTCACGACTTGAGCTGGAAGGATAAAATGGAAACAGAATATTCTCCTGTGCAGGGGCTTGGAAAAACAAATGAAAGGGGAAGGAAGGGGTTGCTCAAGTGCACAGCCAAGGGACCCTAAGCTAGAGACTCCTGTGTGTCTTTCCCAGTCCATGAGCGTGCGTGATTGCATTGCTCTGCTCCTCGACAGTGAAGGAAGCAGGATGATCAGAAGAGTTCCCCCAAGCAGGGCCAGGGCTTCAGTTCTGCAAAGTTATGCTACCAGCAAACTGCAGTGATGCAGCACGAGGCATTCTGCATTTTCTGCCGCTGTGACTGTTGGCAGAGCTCAGACTTCTCCCTTGGACTGTGTTTGCATGGCCACCACCCACTCCAAGTTTGTCCAGTACTCCAGGTTTTGAAGACAGACATTTGATACTGCAGCAGATGACAGACATCTGGCTCTCCAGAAGTACCTCCAAAGAGGAGATGGATGTATCTTTCTCTTTGGATTTGGTGGTACTTAGAGAATTTACTGCTTCCAGGTCTACTAGATATGAAGGAGCATTTGGGTGGTTTTACTACTGTATAAAATTGACAGCTGATCCAGAGCAAAGGCAGAGCATGCCAAGGCACCCATGAGAGCATCTGGGCCCAAAACAGGAACCATGGTCCTTCCAGCCTCCCTGGGTGACACATCCTTCACATCAGAGAGGGCTCTACATGCAAAGTGCAAGGGCAGCTCACCCACACACAGAAGCAGAGGACAGCAAAACAGAGCAGCATTAAAAGTGCATCAGAAACAAGTATATTCCAAGCGCCACAGCAGAAGTTTCATTTCCAAAAGCTGTCCTTAGAACAGGAGGTCATTCCTCCCAGCTACCTCCACCATCTCCAGATGGCTGCAATTTAGGTGCTCCCATGTTGCAGGCAGCACTACTGCACAGCAGCGACAAGGATGTGGGTGCTAACCTTGAGAGTGCCTGGCTGCACACTCCCTTTGAGCATTTCAGCTTAAAACTGAACAACAGAAATGATCAAGGAAGAAACGTGGAAATTTCTGTGCAGCTTTACTAATTAAAATCACCTTATGGATACTCATCCCAAACCAAGTCTTGACAGTTTATCACCTCACCAGCTTTAAAGAAAATAAGTATTCTTTCTTGAGACGTTTAGTGGCACAGCTCAGTTCTGCTGTCTTAATGACTTTAAAAGGGTCATACCTCTGGGCAATGTTTGGTCTTAAGGTCCAAAATCTGCAAAAAAATTGCATATCTGCTTTAATTTATGCAGCCTAGGAGAAGTCCTAGCTGGCCATAAGAAGCCAGGATCTTATCTTAGAAAGATTTTCTTTTACGTCAACGGACTATTCAGCCAGTAAAGCAGAGCATGCGCAGGATCAGCCCATAACTTGGATTACTCCTGTCCCTCCTTGTTGAAAGAAGAGATGTATGTGCTTTCCAAAGCAGCTACAGGGAAGCCTGTAACTGGAGCAGCCTTAGTGTTTACACCAAAAAAACCCCACTGCATGTCCCTGTTAAGGGGTCATATTTTATAATTAAGCTCTCACTGATGTTAGGAGACCTGGGATAGAAACACACTTATTATATTAGTGCCTGAAAGCACATGGTAAAGGAACTTATTTCCCCATTAGTGTCAGAAGTAGCCATCTGAATACAGGCACTCACTTGAAGCAGAGGGGGCTTTTAATGCTTTGGGGTTTTTTACTGCGTATACCTGTGTGTATGTGTGTGTGCATATTCATACATACACACAGAGAACCCTGTCCTTTCCTTTGACCCCTGGGTTATATGATACACAGACAGCATCCAAAGAAGGTCTATGAAGATGGTGAAGGGCCTTGAGGGGAAGCCTTATGAGGACCTGCTGAGTCACTTGACTTGTTCAGCCTGGAGCAGAGGCAGCTAAGGGGACGTCACCACGGTCTGCATCTCCCTCATGAGAGGAAGTGGAGGGGCAGACACTCATCTCTTCTCTGGTGACCTGTAATAAACTCAAGAAATGAAGTTCATAGTACAAAGCTATGCCAGGACAGGATTTGGTTACATATAAGGTTAGATATTATGCAAGGGCATCTTTGCCCATAGGGTGTTTGGGCACTATCACAGGCTCCCCAGGGTAGGCACAGCAACAGCCTGACAGAGTTCAAGAAGCATCTGGACAACACTGACAGGCACATGGTGGCATTCTTAAGATTGTCCTAAGCAGGCCCAGGAGTTGGACTCGATGAGCTTTGTGGGTCCTTTTCAACTCAGGATAGTCTATAATTCTATGATTCTATTTGGCAATAGCAGCATGAATTCAGATCTGACTGAAGCTTTAAAATGATTTCCTCAGCTATTTAGGTTTCAGTCAGACCATAGCTTAACTTCAAAATAACCAGCAAAATGCTGCATACATCAGAAGAGCATTGCTTTGGGACTTTATCTTGCATAATTTTACTGTGAAATATTCTCAAAATTTTCAGTATTTCAACTGAGAGCTAAGATGCACCTGTCTGAATAGAAACCTTCCAAATTAATATCATGCAGAAGGAGATAGGAAGAGCATTTTCCCCAATACAAGAGTTAATGGCTCCAGTCATAAATCTTGTCTCATGGATTAAGCCCAGAGGATCAAATGCAGAGATTTATTACTTCATTTATTACTCCATCTGAGTTAATCACTTTCAGGAAATAGTTCATTCAGTGAAACTAGAATGCTTTCTTTTGTAATCAGGTCATGGATTTCTCAGACATACTTGTTATTTTTTATGACTGTTTTATAAAGTTTGTATTGCCAAGTGGGGCTGCACATACAGCAAATCTACCAATGCCCCTAAAGGGTTTGGGTTCAAGTTTGGAGTCTGCCCTACTTTCATGATTTGTTAGGCTGCATTTCTTTCTGGCTCCAAAATTTTCTTGTTCCAGATCCAGCACAGTTTCCTTCACCTCCCTGCACTAAAAGCAGTGAGTTTTCTCTGTCCCCACCACCTCCAGTCTTTTCTGAAGTGCAGGTATTGATGCCCCATGGTTTAACAATCCTTGCAGGCCTGTGTAAGGCAGTGTGCAGACTAAGCCATCGTAGAAAGCAGATCTGGAGCCTAAGCTCTCCCCAGTTTTTGGCACGTTAGATAATAAAACGAATCAGCATTTTTAGAAAACAGCTGTTGCTGTCTCTGTCTACAGGTCCAGATCCCAGAGATGTCTGAATGCCAAACCCTGCCAAAACCTACATTTCACAGATCTCACAAACTCAACAGGGAAAAACAAACCTGCACAAGGCTTGTAAGTCTCAGAGTGCATTTTTTTTCAGTGGATAAAGACTTGATAATAGGAAGCCTTCCCCCACAGCAAAGGTGTAATTAGCTTTTCTGTCCCAGTTCATTTAGCAGTGGAGTTAAAGAAGGTGGATATAATCACTAGAACACTCCTTAGACACACTAATGCAGTAGCAGTGATGAGATCTAATGTAATGCCGTAGGACGCCAAATCAGAAACAAACTGCACATCCAGAGGAACTCAGCTAAATTGTTTTCCAGGCTCATAATAAATGAAAACAGACTGGCGTTTTCCTTATCAGGGACCAAAAATTTAATGTGATTAATTCTTCAATTTAGCTGTAGTTTATTTGTGCATTAGAGATAACAGCAAGGCTGTGGGTAAAATCCAGCTCACTCCTGCTCCTGACTATTAATAATGTGTGCAGATCTTTTTCATTCCCTGAAACCAAAACAAACCAAATTACAAAAAAACCCCAACAAAACAATAAAGGAACTCTGCTTTATGGAAAATGCATTTAATGTATTTGCCCTCTTCTTCCCAGAGAGCATCTCTTCAACATTTTTGTTAGCACTGCATGTAAATCAGATTTATCTTGCTATTCAATGCGACTTTTCCCTGTCGTTTTTTAAAAAAGGAGTATCTTGGATATGTAAAGTTACAGAAATGCTGCACAGAAAGTATGAGAGCATAACAAGCATAGCAAATATGTATACATAGATACACTAACATAGATTACATAAAAAGACCCCAGAACAGTTTTCAATTTTTCGTACTGGTATCTTGCATTACTCAGAGCTTAGATAAGACAGTCATAATGGAGCTCCCCTCACTCGGGGAATTGCACAGAGATGTAGCAAGGGACAGTGCAGGAACCACAGGAATATTATGCCATCCTATACTTGTACCTGCTGCATGAGTTGTGGCCAAGGGTGAGGACAAATGCTACAACACTCAACAGTGAAAAGAAGTCATCAGATTAGACCTGGGAGAATATCTGGGGGATTATGTTTTCTGTATATTGACAGCTCAGCTGCAAGCGTTTCTACCTGTATCCCAGTATTGGTAGGTGATGTTTTTCTTGCTCTTCTCCCACTTGTTTTATTTGTGAAATGTTATTATATATTCACTCACACGCATTTTCTTCCCTTGCTTTCTGAGACAGCTTTTTGAACAGGCATAAAGGGGACAAAAAAGGCTTCCAGATAGATGTGCATCAGGCTCACAGCAAAATATCCTCCTGTCTCTTTTTCATCACCTTATTTATACATGATTCCTTGTCATGATCTGCAGGTAAATGCAGGCAAATAATTATGGTTAAAGCAGATGTTCATGCCAGGCAGAAGGGAATAAACCCCTGCTACTACACCAGGGAGGGCAGAGCAGCAATGCCTCTTTTACTAGCAGAAGTAGAGGGTACAAATTAAGTGCTCTGAGGATAATGTGCTCTTTAAGAAGTACAAAAGCATTGCTTTGTCTTTGTCTTGAAGCAGTACCAGGAGTGCTGCATCAAATCAAGCTTAACTAAGGCTCTCTCAATCCACATAAAGCCTCAGGGGACCTCAGGAGCTCAAAACTGTAATATGTGGAAAGAAAACCACACAGAAATTACAACAACCCCAAAACTCCAGCAACA
This sequence comes from Cisticola juncidis, assembly GCA_013400215.1. Taxonomy (NCBI): domain Eukaryota; kingdom Metazoa; phylum Chordata; class Aves; order Passeriformes; family Cisticolidae; genus Cisticola; species Cisticola juncidis. The sequence goes on along the minus strand of VXBR01000130.1, from coordinate 679,022 downwards.
TTCCAGTGCCCTGCCAGGCAGTGCAATGGAACCAGTCTTTGACTACTGAAGAGATACTGGTTTGGTTTTCCTTCTTCTGCCTCCTTCAGAGGGACCAGCTGAAGGGACCAGCACTTAAAAAAGGGTTGATCATTTTCTGTAGCAAAAGTACATAACATAATAACATGGTAACCCCACACAGATTGTATGATAACAAGCCATAGACTATCTGATGAAGAATCAACAGTGGTAGCTGTGATGACCCACCAGAGCTTTGCTTAAGTATTTTACATTTGGCTATCACCTAAAAAGAAAAGTAGCTAATCAACAAGAATGCATCCGTATTTGCAGGAAAGAAGTACATTTTAAAGGTCTCTAAAATGGCAAAAAGGGTGGCCAACAGCAAAATACTTACCATCAAATTCTTCAGAATATCTACAGGAGTCTACTGTTCTGTTACATGGTTTTAATTGCCTCACCCTTTTACACTAATTTTCTATATGCTTAGAGAAATTTGATAGTGGGGAACAAAAAAATTCAGCAAGAGGGAAGAGAACTGTAAACTGAGAATACCTGCCAGCTTGCCTAACCTCCAGAGAACTTAATGAAGGCAAGAAAAAAAGTTATATTGCATTTCACAGCTCTAGAGAAAACCACACCTTTCTGGGCCATAGCACTAGATGCATGAGGAATGTACCAGTTCCCATAGCAAAGGAAATCTTATTTGTAGTCCCCTGTGTCACAGTATCTCTTAGCCTTGCTTGCTCTGGATCAGGACAGGTTCCCAAGACTCTCTTTGGACCCTCTGACTGCTGTGGTCTCCAGCCAATGTTGAGCAGAGCACTCTCTCCATTAACGTGCCTGCCTACTTAAAAAACCGTAATTTCCTGTAAAATTCGGACTGAGAAAATTTGAGGGAAAGAAAAGTAGGGCCAGAGCAGGAGGAATTAACTGCTCCTCCAGGTACTCGAGTACACTGAGGTATCAGAAGCTGATGGGCACTTCTGACAGTTCTGACTGCTCCTTGCAGGAGCTCCATGGGATTTGAAAGCAGTTTGTGGAGGAAAGGTGACAGTTTGGAAAGTGAAGCACCAAGTCTGTCACTTCATGAAGACAAAGAATCCAAACAAAAAAAGAAAAAGTTGTTGTCTCATTTCCAGTTTGCTGGGATTTTTTCATGCTTTGGCAGAAGAAAGAGCCTGTAGAAAACAGAGCATTGAAGTGAAATTTCCAGAAGTCTTTTGTCCTTCTGCTGCAGCTTTCTCCCTTGCCTTGTGAAAGGAATTTAAGGGGGGAAAAAAAGTGTTTACTAAATGAATTGTTCATGATTCCCATTTATCTTTTCAATATTGTTTAATTCTCATTTCTTTCTTAATTTCCCCTTAATCACAATGAACCTATTGGGAACCAGATCTCAGAAGGAGATTATTTTAAATTCTAATCACAGCAGAAATTATTTGTACTAAATATTTCTGTATAACGGTCACCTATTAAGTTAACGCACACAGACATCCCTTAATAAGGCATGCTCTTCATTATCATCCCTAGAGATACAGAATGCACCATCAAAGCCCTGTGACATCCAATACTGTGGAGTAAGACCTTTTTTTGCAGTAGGACTGCAATTGTACAAAACCAACATAAAATCAATACAGCTGACTAATGAAGGATCCCTTTGCTTATGTAGCCAGACCCTGAAGCTGCTAAAAGCCATCAGCCTAGGGCTTACATCAGCTGCTCTGGGATCCCTTCTAGAGATGAGCAAAGATGCCAGTGGGACAGAAGGTACAGGATTTCTCCTTGAATCAACAGTGACCACCTAATTTCCTTGTGAACAGAGTGCTAATACAATGTGGAGCAGTCTCCAGAACCCTGGCAGGGACAGACCTGCACAGGAACTGAGGGATACAAGAGGCCACAGTCCAGTTTGACCCCCAGCATGAACCTGGTTGAGATTTGATATTTCCAGTGGGGAAAAAAAAAAAAAAAAACAAAAAACAAACCAACCCAAACTAAAACAAAAAATAACTACAAACCTGACACACTGATTGGAAAGGGTTTACTAACTGCAGCATTCTGGCTTAAATCTCGAAGTCCCTGAGTTTCTTAGCAATTTGGAAGGATTAATTCCGCCTACTACATATTCTGGACTGTCCTAAGAACTGCCGTTAGCAAGTGGGTTTGGTTAATCTTTTGATTAATCTCTTTTCAACAGGGAGAATTGGTTTTGCCACTCAATTACTATACAGCAGGCTAAATTCTGTTCTCATCATTCGACTTATAAATCTCCCTGTCCTCCTTTCTTCCCCCCTTGCTTTTCTAAAAACATGCTATCAATAAATAATAGAGAAAAAACCTCATTCATACTCAAATTCTTAGAATACAAAACCCATGCAGATGACAGCATATAGGTCACCAGCTGTAGTGCAGCATAATACAGAATCTGCAGACATTCTGTTAGACAATTTCAGCAATGAGGAATACACGATAATATAAACAATTCCACACAATGATCAGAAAATGAACTTGCCCTTCCATTGCCCTTCTATTCTTCTACTGTTGTTTCAGACTTGCCTCCTTATTACAAGAAAATATGCCTCCTGGTTTTATTAGGCAGCATCTGAGAGATTGCTGTGTGTGACAGACAGCAGAGAGCAAAGCAAGGCATAAGTGTGACTTAAAGCACAGCCTTATCTTGTAAAGTCCCATGCAATGAGCACTGAAGATGCCTTACTCTTGCCTTATTCACTATATAAGAGTGATTTTTTTAATTCACTCTAAACACAGTTACCTGCTCTTACCCAAAAACTTCCTGTCCCAATTCAGATGTAAATTCTATGATTTTTGCTTTAATTACTCAAAGCACAGGAGACACGCAAGAATGATGCATCACAAATCCCAGAAATGTTGCACAGCGGTATGGACACAAAGGAATTTCTGAACAATGACATCCAAAGGGACAAGCCCCTCTGTGGCACAAGGATCCTCTTAAAGAATGACAAATGGCCAACTGAACTTCTGCTTCTAAGGTCAAGCCTGAAAAATCAACCCTATGAATGGCACAAAACCCTTCATGCCAGTATCAGCGGCATTACCTGAGAAAAACCCTCCTGTAACCAACCAGAGAATCAGCCCAATTGATCTGTCTTGAAAATAAAAGTATAAATGCAGCTTGTCTAAATTTGAGTTGATGGCCCAAGGGAAGGCAGATATTTCAAACCAGATGCTTAGACCATTAGACCATCTGCTCTACAAGTGTATGAAAAGCCAACTGCTACAATGGAATTACATCTCTCTCTCATTTTCTCCTTGAATCAATAGGTCTCTTTATACAAACTATTTATATTGAGTATTTTACTTTTTCAGCTCCTTCTGCACTTGTAAATCCTAAGGATCTCTTCCCTCAGTGGACTGTGAGAAGAAAAGGAGTGCTAGTTTGGTTCTCACCAGGCAATGGTATATCTTCCTTCAAATTATAAAAACAGAGTAATATTTATTAAAGGAGTATTCACTTTTCAAAATATATAACTAATTTTTGCAAAATCACATCAAAACACTGTCAAATGGATTTCACATGTAACACTGCTTTCTTCCCTTTATCAAATGAAAACAGTCTGTATCTTGACCTTGAATTTTGGGGATATATGCTACTTGAAATTTTTTTGCAAAGTAACTTGGAAGAACAAGTTATTTAAATCACACAGGATTGGGTTTTTCCTTTCTAATTCACTGACTGAGGTACTTTTATAAAAAATGAATAGAAATTAAGGAATAACATGTAGCAGGTAGGAAACAACCACTAGTGTTAAAATTCATAAGCTGTAGGTACTTTGGGAACCCATGGGTCCCCTGAGGTCATTCCTTAACTTTAGGATTTTGATGTTAGGTCTTGTAGTGCACAGAGCCACTCACCACCTTGATCAATGTTTTGTTTTACTTCTCTCTCTCTCCCTCTCTCTGAAACATTAGGCAATTAACCTAACATCAAACAGTAAAATTAAAAAGGAAATAAATAAATTAAATGCCTTTATGATCAATCAGATCCTTCTAACTTGTGGTTGCCCAGGTCAGTCCTTCTAGATTTTGTGCAGCTGTTATGAAGACCTAACCAAAATAAGGCCTTTTATTTGTTTTTCTGAAAACAACTGGAAAAAGGGGATAATACCAATCAGATAGCGAAGCATGAATAGCCCTATTTATACTTCATGTGAGTGATAAGTACATGGAATTGAAATAAGATGCCTCAGCGGCCCTGTGGTCTACAAGAGGAGGCAGAGTTTTATTGAATCAAAGATCTGGAGTTTATTTCCTCCTGCTGCAGCGTCCTGGTTGCCATTAAACTGACTGCTTCTGCTCTCCCTGCCTTGGTCACTGCATGTGGGTGACAAGGAAAGCCATGGTACAGGCACATGTTCATCACAGCCACATCAAGAACTCTGTCTAACTCATTTCCACCTTTCTGAAGCAAGAGAGAGACATGGCCACACCGTAACAGCCTGCCTGTTCATACAGCATCGGGCATCATCTTCCAGACAGGACCCAGTATTTAACGGGGTGCCAGAACTGAATGTGACTGCAGGCCAAGCTCCTCACATATGAGCCACCTCGCAGCACCCCCAAAAAATCAGGCTGCTGAAATGGTTGAATATTGCTCCTCACTATTTCAAACATTTGTACCTTGATCTAGTTGAATCCATGTGCACTAGATCGCGTCCAAACTTAACTTTTCACAATTGTTCATGAGCACAGTTTATAATTAAATTTTTTCTGCACCAAAGTGAAAAATGTTTATCATGGTAGTCAAGAAATTACTCTTTAAATTTTCAAAATCCAGTAACATTGGGGTTGAAAAATATATGTAAGCTTAAAAAGAAAGTTATCTCCTTCCCCATGACCTATTTGCAATATTTGCTTGGCATGAAACTGGGAGCAAACATGATGGTTAAATAACAAAATCTGACCATGTCCAGTTTTTTTCTCTGTCAGATAAAATGTTATTGCGATTAGAGGAAGCATTTTCTCCTTAGTTCTTACTTAGGACTTCTTCTGTGTATTAAGTCAATTAAATCTTAATAGGGTGATTCCCTTGTTCTTTATATAAAACCAAGCAAGCAAAAAGTAGGAATACAAATGGTGTGAAGAGGCTGGACTTTATGTGCAACCATATGGCATGCAGGGCTGCTGATTTCAATAATACAGATTTTTAATTAAAAAACCTCAATAACTTTGACAACAGTCAAATGGAAACTGCTGCAGGAAAGTTGTTTATTATCCTGGAAATTTCCCCACTCCTCAAAGTGGCACAACTATTTCCTGCATCCCACTTTCAACCAGCTACCCCTAATGGTGTTCCCTGCATCCCAGCACATCTCTGTGGAGAAGAGGAACAGGACCAGCGTGGGGATGGGCAGCACTTTTCCATTGTGTTAAAATAGTTCAGTACACTATAGACATAATTAGCTAGGATGCCTCAGCCTTGTTTACAAACAAGTTCTTTCAAGGCTTTATTTTACCCATTTGTAAAGTGGTGAGTAATGCTGAATTTTCCTAAGCATTTCCATTTTCATAATTGCATCATAGCTGAGCAGTCTCCAAATTAGTAACAGTTATGTCACAACTACTCTACTGAGAGTGTGTTTACTTTTCATTAAAAGATGAAGAACCAAGCCATGGATAAATCGCACATCTGCACCAACAGAAGTCATCAGCAGATCCATGGCTAGCACCTAGGTGCCCTAAGTCCAAGGTTAATCTATTATCTACAAAACTCACAAACCATTACAGTAACAACAATGACAAAATGGTGGTTTGCATTAATATTTCAACATTTCTTGTTGTGAGCAGGACAGCAGAAACAATGCACACAGTACAGAGTAAGGCATCCATGATATGAAGTTGACTGTGACTGCACTTAGGGGCTGCTACAATTCAGGCCAACTGGAGGCATTAAAACTTCACCAGTGCCTTACTACACAGGGTCTTTGAGTCTGCTTGCTGCAACACTCACCTGTGCAGGAAGAGATGCAACACCTTGCTGATTATTTCACTCAAACATGCAGAGCACACAAGGAAAGTCAGAATCCCTTTTGTGCGCTTGGAAATATCTCTCAGCAGTGTACTCTTACTCCAAGCCTTCGCATTTGTACAGAAGAGGCTAAGGACAAAGAAAGGAGTCCTCCAAAGCACTCAAGAAATTCCTGGGTCAATGAGAATCACAGCAGCACCCAGTTATAAGTGTTTTAACTGATGTAAGAACATGAGAAATTAATAAAGCCAAACTGAAAGAACCAATTTCATCTAATATTGCTTTTAATCAGTACCAAGAAGATGCAGAAAGTCGGCAGACAGAGTTTGGTGCAAGGCCAAGAGGTTAATTTGTCATTTGCATAAGTCATTTAGAAGAAGAAACTACTTAAAATTATGTATCTATGACACATTACACATGAATAGATGAAGAGTAATGAATAATAGTTCAGTGTGTATGTGCAGAGGCAAGGGAAAGACGCTGCCTTGATAAAAGAGCATAATTTGCAAGCATTAGAGCAGGGGGATGAAACTGCCCAGGTTACAGACTTACAAGATATGAAGGAAAGCAATTTGAAGATGCTGCTTCATGGCAGTCATTTTGTTTCATCCCTATACTTCAAGAGAGGAAGGAACAAGTAACCTTGCATGGACCAAGTTTCACTGCAGCAATGGTCCTGATGGGGCCATGCTACCAATCGGGACAGCTCATCTTTCTCCAGACTATTTTATGCCATTGTCTTTTAAAACATTGCTGCTGGAGCAGTGTTTCTATCATGAGGAGGTGTAAAAAGAGAGCTGATTTGCCCAATGGCTGAATGTGATGGGAGGGCAGGGGGAGATGGGAAGGGGAGACACACACACTTCATTTTCCCTGAAGAGCAGTGTGAGATTTCCAATCCTCAGCTTTAACACATAAAATATTAAGAACCAATTTTCAGCTGCACCTCTGTCACTTCCATTATCATTCTACACGTCCAGAGGTGATAATGGACTCAGTAAATTGCAGCCTCTTTCCATCCCAGACCACAGGGGCTTTCACCTGGGGACAAGTCTGCACAAGGGGTGGCCCAGATATATGCTAATGGCATCTAGCAGCAAGGCGCTAGGGAAGACAAGAGGATGTGTTCAGCAAAACAAGGTACACCCTGTAAAAAAGGTAGGAACACAGATGCCCAGGAACAAAGGAAAATCAAAAAGGAGAGAGCTTGATCCCCAAAGTTATGCATGTATTCCTATTCTCCCAGACTTTGACTGCAAATACACTGGGCAAACTTCTTTTCATTCAGACACATCCTGTCTGAGCTGCTCACTGCTGTGGTTCAGCCACAGTGCCAAACAGTACTGAGAGCAATGATTTTTTAATTACATTGTGACAGCAATATGGACCGTGGCATGGCTGATGACAGAGCTGCAACTGGTATTCAGCACATCCACTGAGCTCACAGGCATGTCTCAGAGCCAGGCAAACAAAAGCAACTTATAACAAAATACTACTGCTGCCAGCTGCAGCCTTTGTATGCTCCCAGCTCTGCTTCAGATCCTGGGACATCACACTTCTGGTGGCACACACTGAATTGCATGGGAAATCACCCAAAAATGTGATTTTTTAAATAACGACAGTGTAAAAGAGCCTCCATGGATCATAATCATAAAAGGTATCAGTTTCTTTTCCATGGATGGAATAAACCCAAATCGCAAATCCAGCAAGCAGATGGAAAGTGTCCAGTTGGTATTAACAAAATTGGGATCACACCCAAAACACTGCAGGGCTTTCTGGTTTTAACAAGCAGCCTTCAAGGAATAAACTGCAAACACTGCAAGCCAAACTGCAAGGATGTTGGTCAGTACTGGGAAACCCTGAGTGGTTACCTCCCCCAGAGCTGAACAACCTGACCCCACTCAGGTCGTGGGGACAGCATCCCTCCTTCTCAGGGATGCTGTGAGCTATGAGCATCACATTTTATTTCCCTGAACTGTGACATCTGTTAAAGCTTCCATCCTGCCACACAGCTGAAGAAGGCAAAGTGCACTTTGCCACTACATACTGTACTTCAGTAGTTACTATTTAATTATGTTTTTCCCCCAGCAAAGCATTGTTCATGTATAACAGGGAAACAAGGACACCAGGAACACAGCTTGCACACAAACATGTTATTTGGTTCCCCACTCCCTCAGATGCAAAACCAAGCTCTACAGTTAAGATGACCAACACAAGCGGAAAAAATGTGGACTGCTAAAGTCTAAGAGTTCAAGAAGCTGCATATTATATGGACTTGAATGTCACAGCATCACAGCTCACTAATGTCACTTAGTGGATATGCAGCCCAAACCAGAGCTCTACACAGCCCACTAACAGCACTAGCAGCAAAGAATTATAATTTATTTGCTTCTAAACTATCTGACTCAGGCATTGCATCCATCTACACACTTATCAGCATATCAGCACTTAAAAACATTTAAAATTTTTTGTGTCTGCTAAGCTGTGCATCAACACTGTGCTTGTACTGCACGTGCTAACAGGTATATCATGCATAGCATTATATTATTTTAGTAAGTCAAACAGCAACATTTGATCCAAGTTGTAAGCTGGCCACAATTAGCTCTTATAAGAATTACAATTTTCAAAGTTCATGAGGTTGGATTACTCCAGCTGCATTTCAACAAGTACTAATTTTGCATGTGCCAGTCTCCTCACAAAAATTTCATTTCTATGAATTTTTAATGATGCAAAGCAATTTTTTCAAGGTCACTGAGAGACCGAGCAGTTATTCATACATTAAATTTGCGCACAGTTTCTTGGCAGCTTTGCAAGAAAGAGAGCAAGGATGGTGTGTGGTGGCAGTTGGGGGAGGAAAGAATGATGAAAACAGCAGAAAGAAAGTTAAAGAAAAATGAGGCAACAAACTTGAGAACTAACTTTGAAAACAAACCCATGGGGTTTACTCCGGTCCTAAAAGGAGAAAGGAGTGAAACCTGTGCTTTGGGCACATATGCAAACATTTAAATCCCCTTCTTAGTATTTATTTTGTTTGAATAAAAAGGAGAGTGGGGAGTCATTAAACATTTCATATTATTTTTGCTTTTTTAAAAGTCCATTTATGTCACAGCAGATTTTCCACTAACTTTAACGTGACAATATCAAAATAGCTGCTTTACCTCATTAACCAGTTCTGTGAAAAAGCTGGCATGACACTGATGGAAATTAACAATTCAAATGCTTCTGGCAGCCACGAGAGCGCCCGCTTCCAAATATTTCACCTCCTAACATTACCAAAATCTTACAGGAGCTTAGTGCCTGGCAGCTATGTAGCACTGCCACCCTCTAAACTGTTTCGGACAGCTCAGAGAGTTTTTTTAATATGCATCAACTATTTCATTTTCCAGACTTCAAGCTGAAATTGCTTATCAAAGCAAGCAATTCCCAGGAAGAGTGGGTAGATCCCCTACTTCGCTGCTGCAGTGTGTGCTGGGGTGACCCACACTACAACATACGTGTACAAAATAAATGTAGGAACACTGCAGGTGAACCTTGGTACCTTGGGGAGATACTTCAGCCCAGCCCGAGGTCCTGATTCACCTGATTCACAAAGTCACCTGTGTCACCACGCCTCCGTGGGCAGCCTAGGCAGTGGCAGCTGGCGCTGTGCAAGAACACGCGTTGTTTCCCCAGCTGGCTTACGTGTTTTCCAGCAGTAGTGAACAACCCGCGCTGCCTGTTCAGTCTGATCAGCCGGAGAGCTTTCCCTATCAAGGGAAGGCTGCTGCGGTAAGTGCGGTCCTCATCACCCCTGTCACTCCTCATTCGCCTGAGCAGAGGAGACGCCCCGCCGGCAGCGGCGGCTCGGGCAGCGGGGGAGTTCCAGGAAAACCGCCTGGAGGAATCTTTGGCCTGCGCACACATTTCCGATTCACCTGCATTTAATGCCATTAATATTTCAGCAGCTGCAGTGCCAGGGTCAAACTGAAATTTTGCACTCTCTGTTTCACTCGGAAATGTCAGTCTCAGACCTTCTGATGTTTTTTTTTTTTCCCTTGAACACTGGCGAATGAAGAATAAAAACAATAAAAGCAAGTAGCAAAAAGGTTTACAAAAAGGTCAGGATTCACATTTCCACAACCTGTAATTTAAATATAGCTTTGCGCAGAACTCGGCCTTGTCGTCTGTCTAAGGCTTAAGGTAACACGAAATACAAAGGGTCCACCAGCAACACTGGATTCCACAGCAGCACAGGGAGGGAGCACACAAACTGCTCTGTACCCAGTGCATAAACCCATTGCTTAGGAGGAACCTCCCCATCCTCTGCAGTCTTGCTGTAGGCGGGAGACCAGCAAGGCCTCACCTCTGGTGTGGTACTGATCCTGGAAGATGGGAGGTTCTGGACATTTCCTGAGGTGCAGGGACCGTGTAATATAGGAGCAACACAAAGAGCAGAATCTAGAACAGAAGAGCATCTCTAGACCATCTCTGGGAATATCTAAAAACATGAAATGCTCTATGGAGAACATTGCAGGAACAGTTGGAATATGGGCCTGATCCTGAAACCTGGATAAAGGTCAACTTTCATTCAGATAACACATCACATGTCACTGCACCCTGCAAGCTATTCCTGACCAGTGTAGGACTAGAGCCCTTATTCATGCAAGAAATTCCAAGGTGAAAAAACAACTCGGTGCCTGTTCCTGTTCACCTTTGCTGAATGCCAGCAGACACACTGCAGAAAGCTGTCACAAAAATGTGAGTTGTATCCACACATGCTCATTCATACAACTAGGGCATATATGCTAAATTATATAGAAACTGGTCATTATACATATATACAAACACAAACTGTAGATTCACATTCCCTTTCTTTAAGACAGATAAGTTTTAAATCCTCAGACTTCTTAGAGATTTTCACATAGAAGTCATTCACCTGTGAAACTTGATCCCTTTTTGTTAATGCTAATGCTGTTTATCTAGGTGGAGAAAAAACTCCCCACAAACAAAAAGCACCACCTTTTTTTTTCTTTCTCTTAAAAACTGGAAGTTAAGAAAAAAAACCCTAAAAGCAGCCTCTCAGATTCCCAACACCTTGGACACATTGTGAAGACAAAATCAATGAAGAAAACCAAGCCCAGCAACATGATTTTCAGTGTTGTGGTTTAACCCCAGCTAGCAATAAACCTTCACAGAGATGCTCAATCAGCTCTTCCCTCTCCCTTCTCCTGGATGGGAGAGGGAACTGGAAGGGTAAAGGTAAGAAAACTCCTTATGTGAGATAAAGACAGATTAAGAGGTGAGGTGAAAGCCTCATGTGCAAGCAAAGCAGAACAAGGATATAATTCACCACTTCCCATCGGTTACTAGCTACTGTGAGGAAAATTAACTCCCCCCATCCAAAATGACACAGACATGCCAAAGATTCACTGGCCATATAGCTTCTCTCATGGACTATGTGGGTTAAAGTGCCTCCTTGCCTTCAGCCAGGAAATACTCCACAGAAGAATGCCATCCTACCTTCAGTTATGTGCAAGACTCATAGTTTCAAAGGGATGCATAGCTTATGAAGCTTGTAAAAGCTGTTTTAAAAGGCACTGCCCTTTTTAAACACCTGTCCTTGCAGCTTGCCCATTGTGAGATACCTCAAGCCACAGTGCCTAGCTGCAGGAGGATGGAGTCATTGATGCATCTGGTCTCTGGGTCCCACATTATTCCCAATGATCATTAAGAAGTCTGGGGAACTTCTGGAATGTCAGCAAGGCACAAGAAATCTCAGCAAAAGCAGTTCAGACAAGTAAGTGCTTAAGGAACTTGGGTGCCTGAAGAAGACTTTGGTTTTTAATATAAATTCAGTCATTTTGATGGTTTTGTTTTGTTTTTAGTGAGCTCATCCTCAAAAAGGCAGTCTGAAGCAAAAAACACGTGCTTATGTTTTTCACCCATATGTTGTTTTTTTCTGCAGTGACTTACCAGCAACTCAACAGACCTGACTATACTCTATCCCTTTCTCTCCTCCAGCATATGGGAAGTTCACCACTTCCTGACAATCACTTAGAAATGAGCTTTTCACTTATGGTCTGTAGAAGTTACTGAGCTGTTAAGTGTTTAAATACCTCCCTCCCTTTCTTCCTCCCTCCTGCAGATAAAAATCCCAGACAAAGGAGTGCCAAAATGGACCTCTAATTTCTCTGAAGACAGATGAGTCATAGTGGAGAGGTCAGCTATAAATTTAACAAGATTCCCAGGAGCTCCCTTATGTTCCCTCTAGTATTAGGTATACCAGAAGTAGTATTAAAAATTAAAACATTGGCTGTTAGTTTTAATGAAAGAAAATTAAATTAATAAATATTAATAATTATATTCCTAAAATAGTCCTGTGAGCTAAAAAATTAAAATTTAAATATTCCATGCAAAGAATAAACACTAAAATTCTAGTTGATTAGGAGAGGTTTGCTTTTCACAGCAAACCATGAGTGAGAGAGAACTGAAGACATGCGTCTCTCCATCCAATGCTTGGGCACTGAAACAGACAGTCCAGCCTTATTCTCACATTTTGAAAAGTGAAAATAACCCTTTTTTGCAGTGTAAAACACACAAGAAAAAAGGATCTAATGATCAATCCCAAAACACAATAAAGATCTAATGATCAATCCCAAAAGTGTTTCTCTCCCACAAGATCCCTCTTTATTTGAAACTTGGCCTTACCTGGGTCTCCAGCATTAACAAAACTGACGTGCAAGTCACATATAGCATAAATCACAAGTGCACAGCTTTTGTGCCAGCTGACCCTGTGAAATGCCACAGCAAATCTGATCAGAAGAGATTTTAACCACCTAAGTACAAATGCTACCTTGTAAACCACCACCAACAAATTACTCAGAGGAGGTTAACTCCTGATTCTCTCTCCCTTTTTGTTGCTCTGTCATGATGGGGTGAACAGCTGCCTGATGGGAGATCATTCATTTTTATTTTCTCAGCTGATTCCCCATCAATTACTTAATGAATTTTATGATATATACTACATAGCTGAGAAATAAACTGGCTATCAAATTAATGAGGAATACAGTCGTGACGTTAAAAATGTTTGATATAAGAGTTCATATAAACAGCAAAGCATATGAGGATTATCAACACCAGAAGGATTTTCTGACCATCTAACTTGTTTTAAAGGCTTAAAATGTGTTGGGTTTTGCTTTCCTTCTTGATGAATGCAGGATAGGCAGCTTTCCACTTTTCTGTGGTCATTTCCTACTCAGTTTTACTGTCATAGTATCCTATCTGTACTTCAAATGGTTATGCAGAATTCCAGTAATCATCAGTGATAATTCATGATCTGTCTAATGCAAAGAGATTGGTTAGATTAAATTCACATCTAATATCCCTTTAAAAATGGAACTGCAATCATTTTGTGTCTTCCTGTGGGTACTTAGTTCTGAAGCTATGATAATCTGTCTACAGAAGAATTTTCCCAAACTAACTTCTTGTAAAACAAATTACGGCTCCACAATTTTTTCCTCCCCTTATTAAACCAGTCTTAATCTTGCAAGCCGGTAAACGGAGATGCCCTGTCCTTTTTTTGCAGAGCTTTTCAGAGCTCAGTGTGAGGGCAGGGTTCTGTCAGCCTGCAGACATCCATTTGCAAGATCTCTCACTTAAGAAATAACACGTTTTCCCTTCCCCATTTGCATAACCATTTGCCACATTTTATTTTGACGTACAGTCCACGGTTTCAAAGCTAAGGGCCGTACAGCTCTGTTTAGGACAAAATTCATGGCAATGCCATACTATTTATATTTTTAGCTTCCCATCGTGCTGGGAAGTGCAGACTGAGCAGCTGCAGAGATCTTTTCTGGATCAGCCCCATGTGCTTGGAAGTGTTTTGCTGCAGCCACCTGGCAGGTAGCACTTAGGAGAGAGTTTAAGCCCTTCTACCCTAGAAAGAAGTTTAAGCCATTGTGTGAAAAATGAGCAAAATGCAAAGATCTCAAAGTACAGCTGCATCAGGAGTATAGGTAGCTGCCATCTGCATCCAGCTCATTTGAGTACAAAGAAACCCTTCTCTGTTGCACAGATGGGGCCAAAAGATACAAGGGAAACAGGTGCAACTAGCTATTTATTCAAACATTTTCACACACGTTTGTTTTTGAGTCACTCAGCTTCATTTTAAAGCCTTTTTCTTTCAGGAGTAACTTATAAGGAGAGCCTTGGGCCTGAGCGGGGCCCTTATGAAGGTGATATCCTTCTGAAACCCAAGTAATACAAGTGCTCATGCACTGCCTTGCCCTTTCCCCACACCCCTGCAGACAGCAGCAGGGAAGGATGTGCCACCAAAAGGACTCTGCTTCTTCATCAACAAGCCTCTCTTGGCATTGTTATATTCTTGCCTGATGCTTTCCTGAGCTGCAACTTCAGATTCAAAATAAAATGTTGACTACTCTATCTCAGTTTTTCTACTTCATGATGTAAAATATTCTAATTTCTCAGGCATTCTAAAAGAAAATCTGAATTCTATCTTCTTTTAAAAAGTCTGAGGCCTTTAATTGTAACTTGTCATTTTTTGGGGTTCTTTAATTAAAATCAATTTCCCAAAGGATCATGTTTGCATAATGGCATGGAGCACTGAATGTCAGCCACAACCAGTGTGGTAATGCCCCTGTTTGGTTCCCCTTCTTTACATTACAAGAAGTCTATTTTAATTACATTTTTTTAAAAGCTCCACGTGAAGAAAATGGTACCATATATTGGCAAGTGCTAGAAATAATGGGACTAAATACCTCTTTCTGCTAGCAATGAATCTAAATACATGATGGCATTAGAACATCAAGAGTGAAATCCTGACAGAGCCAAGGTTAAAGGAAGCTTTGCCTTCAGGAGGCTATGCCCACACCTAAGAGCATTCAAAGGGATTTGTCTGGCCCTCACTGGGGCTCCCACAGATGAATCTGAGGGAGTTGCAGAACATGGGGGCTAAATTCATTTGAAGTTGTTAAGCAGTAAGCAAATGCCTCGTGCACATCAGCCAGGTGCACACACGCAGCCACAGAGTTTTGGCTTCTTGGAGACTATTGGCATTGCAGGGGTTAATAATTGCCCTTGAACCCCTGGGATGTGCACTTGAAAAGTTCCAGGGTTCAAGTGCAATGCCATAAACAAGGTGCTAAATAATAAAAGAGCAGCCTTGTACAAGGCTCCCCCTGGCAGGGGATGAGCCCGCCAGAAGCTCCGCCTGGGCTGATGGGCCACACTGCGACGCCAGCAGCATAATTTCTGCAGGGTGTCAGAAAACGCATTACTACTAAGTGGCACCACTCTGAATGAAATCTGTATGGGTCACCTGCAGGTTAAGCTAACAAAACAATTAAAAATTTAAAATCTAACAATCACAGAGCCCCCCCAAGCACTCAAGAAGGAGCAATGGGTGGTTTCTCATGTGGACAAAGAAATGAGTCACCACCTTGGTTTCAGTTTTTGAAGCAATAGTGAGTTGTTTGCCCTAAGTGGGTTTCACCAGCTTATTGCCTAAAAATGAGTTCAAGATCTTCCCTTTGTTAGTGACAAGGACACCAACAGACAATATTTGAAAACGTGGCCTACGTATAAATGGTCACTGTGAACCTGACTAAAATCTATCAGAGGCCAGGACCAGTAGGACTCTCACTTTCTTGGCCACTATTTCTAGATAGAAAGCATAGGGAGAACTTGACACAATTTGTTGATGATAGTCAATATATAGCCATGCTGTACCTTTTGTGAGCGAATAGTGATCTTGCAGGCAGGTTTAGGAAATGGACTGGAGACATTTTTGTGAGATTATTGTGGGCAGCTGGACATCTTACAGCCTTCCTAAAGAAAGGTTTTGCTGTGAGCAGCAAGAACAGGGGATGTGTTGACAAGCCACAGGGAGATGTTTGTTGCAAAAGAAGACCTGCTTGGGGGGCAGGTTGGAGATGGTGCATCTAGGTGAGGTGTGGCTCAGCCTAGCCCATGAGGAACTATAAAAGTCCAACACCTCAGTTGGGCAATGGAAGAGAAAACAGCACAAGTGGGTTCAGATTCTGGCAAAATGTCTTCTTTCCTCTTGAATACCCTCCCTAAGCTGTACTTCAACTTTCTCGTGAGCACAGCCATATTCTTTTCTCCATTACATCACAGAATGAAATAATTGTGGGGCTGGGGACATGCTGGTTTCATATTTAGCAGGCCAGACTCTTCCAGATGTACACAAAATAAGGCAACTATGAAATGTATTTTACCTCTCAGCAAGTTTCAAAGTATTTCTATGCAACCTTAAAATGTGTTGTTACATGTTTACATATATTACTCCATACAGACTCATTGGCAACAAATTTTGCTGCATTTAGACTGTGAACCTTGCACTTTCCCTCTTAAAGCTCACAGGAATGTTACCTGTATGGATCCTGCTAATGAGTTTTAAAAATAATTGTACTGCTCCTAAGCCTTCTGTGTATTTTTCAAACATTTATATTTGTAATGAAAAGGGATTCTGAGTCAAGATTAAGCTAAGCCTGTATATATGTATGTAGTCTAATGAAAAGGCTTTAACCAACTCTTAAAAATATACATTTACATAAATGAAATTAAAATGGAATAAATTATTTCATGAGATCACTCCTTAACTTCAGGAGCTACTGAATATTTTAATGCTTATATTTGCAGCAATAGCTTTCTTTAAAAAGCAGATAAAATGAAATAAACATCAGAGCAGAGGATTGGAAACCTAAGTAGCAAAGTACTGTGTTGGTCCACAAAGATGTTTCCTTTATGGATGAAAACCAGGAATGGAGACCCATCCGAAACAGAAAAGTCTGAATCTGCTCAGATTTATATCAGAATTAGTAATTAAAGTAGAAATAGGAGCAAGTCCCTGCCTTATAGCCATTTGGGTGAAATGCAGAAAATTAAATGTATATGTTGAAGTTTGTAACTTTTTCCAAATTGAGTAGTATACAAAATAATAAATAGGGCTGAAATAGGACCCAGGTTTGCCTTTAAAAAAGGCAAAATTAGTAGCATTGCCATCTCTTTATGAAACCTGTTACAACATGTATTTTCTTCATCCAAATAACAATTCAACTATCAGACTGCACCACCAGTTCAGGTTCTACTTAGCCATTACTTAAACTTCATAGCTTTATATTTTTCCTTCATTTTTGTGTGCTGCCCATCCTGCTTCCATTGGGTGACATGAAGGGAATTGCTCGTTAGTGAATAGAATTACACAATGTCCAGACAGTGTTTTCGGCTGACAAAAACACGTGCACACAGAGAAAAATTTGAAATATCCACTGTACAGTTCTTCTCCAGGGCTGGCAGCAAATAATATTTTGTTTTATAAATATGGTCAGACTCCAAATTTTGCATTTCCCTGTACACTTGGGTTTTTTAACAAATTAAAATCATTTCAGCATCTATCTATTCATCCATCAACCCATCCATCCATCTACCCATGCCTAACTCTCCCCCTCCCCTTCCTTTTCATAAACAGCTCTGCTAATTAACTCCCACATTGCAGCAATCTTTCCATTACAGGAAAAGGAGAGAGAGATTGAATTTATCTATACATGATGAACAAATGCCCTGGAGAAGCTCTTGTAATCTAACGTGTCAATATAGATGAACTCCTCGGGATTTCTTTTCTTTGTTTTACTATCCAATAACAGCAAAAATAACACACAGAAGAATCCCAGTATTTAGGCTACATAGCTAATCAGCGACTGGAAAGACATTCAAGGTTGCATTGCATTTATCCTTTTTTGAACAATAAAATTCAGGGGTGACTGCTCCTGGGTTTGAGGTCAAATTACTATAACAATTAGGATCATCAGTGCATTTTTATTATTAAGGAACGACGACAGAAAACGGGTCTCTATCTGATTAAAGAAAACAAAGGACTAATTGCAAAGAACAGAGAGTCCATTATTTTTCAAGTCCATGGAAAAGGGCTGAACTTCACAAATGGAGATAGCACTAATCCTTACTACAAGAGGAATGAGTAAGAGTGTGCATCTTCCTAAAGAGATGTGGGACAAGCCATGTCCCAGCACGTGCACAGCATTGCACTGCTGTGCACCTCCACATCCTGATCCAGGACACGCGCCTGTCACCACGGCTTTCCAAAGTCATTTATTACCCTGACACCCCTCATGTAGTATCAGCTCTGTGCTTATTGTCAAAGCGAGTCATTAATGTCACAGTCTTCACTTACACCTTTCTCTATTTTCTTTCCCAGCTCTATTTGCGTGCAGGCTCTCAGCACACAGTTACGCGGCTGAAACTTGCTGGAGCAGTAGGCATTTTTGTCTGCGGACTGAGTGGAAGACCTGAGATGTCAAAACAGAAATAAAACCCCCATTCAGTGGGGTTTTGAAATCATTTCCAACTCTGTGGTGTGTCAAAAGCTGATTAGCACAGTGTGTCACACTCCAATGTCTTTTGTGGAGCATGGTGCAAAGCTATTAAGATTTTTTTTGCCTTTTTACATACAAAAATATGTTAATATTTTAGGATGTAAAAAAATAAAATTAAAAGAAAAAAAATCAGAAAACAAATTATTTCAAGTCTCAAACTTTGATGCAAAACCAAACAGAAAGAAGTCAAAATGAGAGAGATACAGAACAATCACAGTTGCCTTCTCTTTCTTCATCTTCCCATATTTTCAGTAAGCAAGAACTTATTCTGCTTTATAGGTCTGGATCTCCTTGCACTCCTGAACAGGTCATAGCAAACACCATTTCAGCTCCAAAATCCACACAAATGAAGACTGTGGCTTTACTTTCATACTTCATTAAAAATGGTTTGCAATGAATATTGTTTGTAAAAACATCACAGCATGCAAAAAAAAATAAAACAAGCAACCAAAAAAA
>VXBR01000130.1:634398-660128 GCA_013400215.1 Cisticola juncidis | reverse complement strand
AAAAAAAAAAAAAAAAAAAAAAAAAAAGGCAGTTATTTAACCCAAAACAAACTAACAATGATGGTTTTGCTTACAGAAAGAAAATAGGAAAGATGAAATTCCTTCTCTTCAGTGGAGAAAGAAATAATTTGTAGGATGAATATTGTCTACTTGCATGCAAACGGATACACTTTCCTAATCAATAAGAAAAAAACAATCAGCTCTACATTTCACAGACCAATCCTCTCTTTTTTAATGCAGTATTTCAAAGCTATTTATGTATAATGCAGCTGCCAAAATATTTTATGTGGTTTTAATACTGATGGATAAAGCAATCAGAAGCTTTTCAAAGGAATTATAAAAACTTCAGATTTCTAATGATGTTGAGCAGACAGTTAACAAACAAATGTTCCCAGAGGCAACTTTGTGCCTACATTTTACAATAATCACAACAGGACACTCCTCTAGTGAAAAAAGCCACCAAGAGTTAGAAATATGCATTTAGTGAGATGCTTGGTTCATTTTATCCTGTGCAGCACCATTTCACAGGACACCAGATTAATCCATAGAGCCGCCTGTTTTGAGCAGCATGATGCAAATATAAATTCACCTTTCAATCACTTCTGCGGGTTAATGACACTGAGTAATAGCACATTAGCAAAGTGCCACTCCAGACACCAGTGAGGCATGCCAAACAGATAATCTGACAAATGTTTCGGATTCATTTTCCATGAACAGAAACACTGTTTGGGCTTATTAACTAGCAAATCTGCATACAGTGTAGTGCAGAGCACAGAGGCTCCATTAAAACTAGCAATCTATCTCATTAATGTAATATATAAGGGTATTTGGCTTCTTCATTGTTGTAAAATGAAAAAAAAAAAAATTCTTGTGCTCCCTAATGTTGCAGAATATTTGCACTAATTGCTTCATATACCCCAGTTAAGTTTTCAACAGAGAGGAATTCCCAAACTGGTTAAGAAAAGAATTATGTTTTCAGTTACTATCATTTTCAAGAGTGCAAATAGTTCAGTTAGCCTTCCCAAACTACTCTATGTACTCACTTCATTTCCCCTTTTTCTATTAAATGCTTCCCTTGCATAAGCGATGTATTCGTATCTGGCCTTCACATCTGTTACTACATCTCTGCTTTTACAGATGTTATTTGAGCATGTGGAGGAGTAGAGTTACAGGGGCTGATTGCTCACTTAGTCCAAAATCAATAGGAAATGAACAGGTTTTGCCTTCTTATCTCCATCATATTGATAACCAAATGGGAAAAAGGGCAGCTAAAAAAGAACAGTTCCCCAAAATGTTCATTCACAGTTGTAAATAAAATTACTTGAGTGCTTTCAAAGCCATTAAATATCGATCTTACCAGAATGTTAGAAAACAAGAACATTGTTAAAACAATACATTAAAAACAAACTTCCCAGCAGGTTCATCCAAACACAATTCTAACAGCAAGCACACGTACTGAAAACCCAATTAAAAGCCCCATTCCAATGCAGAAAGCAGAAATAATGCTACGATATCCATATGTCAGCTCAGTTTGTAATTTTTTTTAACAGCTGGGATTTGGAAAACTATCTATAAACGTTTTCTGTGTTGGCTAAACTTTGCCTAGCTGGTTAGCTCCAGTTCTTTGCATCTTGATGTACCACCAGTGGTTTAATCCGAATGGTGAGAGGAGGAGCTGGCGGGGGCTACAACAATGATTTTTGTTTTGCCCCCAGTGTCATAACTCATCATTTCTAGCCACAGAATCCACTTCTTCATAGTGTTCTGCCTCTAGGACCAGGAATCACAGTTTATCAATATTTGTAACAAAAAGCAGGTGGAAAATTAGCTTTCTGTCCCTTTGTTGGTCACCCTGAGCTTTCATCTGAGCTTGTGTTTGAAAACACGGCTGCAGGTGATTACTCCAGTGGGCCACCAGCCTAGTCAGCCACGTTTCAATTTTCTTTAATGCTGAATTTGGAGTTTCAAAGCTGCAATCTGCCATTGTGAATTTCCCCTTCTGAGCTGTGCCTCCGTTTCTAGGCGTCAGAGGACACGGGGGCATTCTTGCTCTTAGCTTCAGATTAAGGTAGCCCTGGTTTATTTTTCCTTTTTAATCTTTTGTTTCATTTTGCATCCACTTTACAGTGCCCTGTAGAGAAGTGAACAGGATGTGCCATGGTGGTATGACACTGTCAGGCTTTCTCCTAAATACTTCAGGCAGTATTTCAGGTTTGTATTTCTGGATAATCAAGTACTTTTCTTTATTGTTACTTATATCAAACAGCTCACACACTATTTCCTTTAGAACTGCCTCAAGTGCCCACGTTAGTTACAATTCTTAAATAACCTAGTTTTTAATAGCACTGCAGGGTATTTAAAAACAAAATACTGCTGCAATTATGGGATGGCAAATAAACATCTTATTGATTAGTTCAGAATTTGTGATGAAAATCAGAATCGCGAGATTAAATCACCACCACATTTGTGAAGACCCTGGGAGATTACAGGCAAGTCTTAATTTTCCAGTCTGCCTCTTCTGTGAATTAAGATTTAAAAATACTCCCTTTTCCCCAGACTTTTTGCCTGCTCAGACAAAGCAAGTTCCTTTCTGCTGGAACCGCTATGGTGCATGCACTCTTGTGCAAGTGCCTTAGGCACTACACTGCTATAGAGCAAATCTGCTGCTATTAAATATTCAATTATAGTATGAACAAAGAATTTAAGTTACTACTGTCTTAGGATTTAGCTCAACATACAGTGAGTTCCTTTTATTTGTAGTTTATGGTATTTCACGCATTGGTATCTACAACAAGACAGTCAAATCCTTGATTTTCCTGGAATCATGCACATTGCTTTACATACATTACAGTCCACAGAGACTCAGCAACAGAGAGAGCAATTAAGAAAGCAAACAAACTGTAGTAATGAACCATATAAAGAAGAGAAGCAAAAATGTCACCACCAGCCTTCAAACATATGGCTCTCTGAGGCCCTCCTTGTGCCATGCAACTTCCACTGCTCCATCAGGCACAGATGCCTGCTTATTTTAGAGCAGGATTTGCTTAGGAATCATCTCCTGGTCAGCATGATTTTATACTTCATTAGCATTGTCCTGATCCAAGTAATGGAAATAGAAGTTCTGGAAGCCAGGACTGTGTACACTTGCAGAAGCTGCTTGCTTATCAGATGCTTAAGGAAGGCCATGAAAACTGAAAAGAGAATAACTCAAAGTGGTAGCTGGGTTAAGGATGAAAATAGCTGTCAAAAGGAGGGAGATTACAGTAGGCACCAGTTGCACTTAGATCTTAAAAGAGTGTTGTCTCCATTACCTTGGGATGGTGAAAACCGATCACTGTTTGCCTGGTTACACTGATAATTTTTGATGTTTTATTACAAACTGCATTGGGAAAGTGCTATGGGTAAAAAATAACAACTCAATCTCTTCTAAAGCTTTTTAACTCAGATCATGTAAGGAACGTTACAGCACTACCCCGAAACCCTAATGTGGGCACAGGCAAGATGGAAAAATCTGGTGAAATGGGTAATAGGGAGCAAAGGGAAGATGGGGATCACAAAGAAATCCTTTAAATCAACTTTTCTGCCAAGGAAGGGCTCACTGGTCAGATGGAAGTAATTTGTTACTTTATTTGGTAACATATCCAGAAAAATACTCTGCAATCTCACTTAAGTTGCCTCTATTAGTAATTTTCTATATCAGATATCTGCAGCCAAAGAAAAGTTTTTTCCAGTAACCTTCTGTAGGTTATATTTTTTATATGAAATAGAAGCAAATTGGGTATTTGAGGAGAGAAGAGTTTTAGAGACAAAGGGGTTCCCATTAGGGGTACTGGATCTGTGAAATGTGGGTCTCTGGCCCACAAGGCAACACTTGAGTAAACAAGCCAATGACTTACTATCAAAACCCCCAGTGTTTTAAGATACTGTCACTCACACAAGACAGAAGGCAAACAATTTTCTATGGTGCATAATGTAAAAACATAAAGTGAAAGAATGTGAAGAAAATGAATGGGAAAAATATTCTTTCAGGCTTCCTTTATCCGATCAGCTAAGCACCACTTGAAAAGCAGCTATCTTTATTGAATTGTAATTAAACTTTGTGTCTGTTGATTACAGCAGAATTTAGTTGAGTTTTTCAAGTTGCCAGCCACAGAGATGTTAAAACAGAAGAATCAGTGCAGTAGCCAGCATCCTGTTTTAGCCATCTTCACTAGCCATTATCAATAATAAAGTGCTTGATTTTCAGCTCCTCCTTCTTTCTCTCTTGTGAAACAACTTGAGTTTGTGCAGAAAGGTCCCACTATGTCCAAATAGTAACTTATTTGGCAAAAATTTGGACAGACTAACCATGACACAAATGGCATCTCAAATCATGGACAATGTGGAAACTATTTTGAGAAGAAATGAGCTTGGTTATGGTCTTAAGTTTGCATATGTATTAAGACCCCAAAAGGAATGTTTTGATCCTGGAGGAGTGAAGTGAAACCAAAATGAGGAAGACTAAGAAGTAAACCTGCCGCAAGCACTACGCCCTGAGACGGACTCCTGTGCCTTGCACAAGAACAACCCAACTGGAGGTGATCCCAGCACACCCCACAGCCAGCTGCTGTCAACCCAGTTCAAGCAACACTCTTCTATTGTCTCTCCTTCAAGATTCCTCATCAGAAAGCAAGAGTCCAGCTTTCTCTCTGATATGCCAGAGAGATCCCCTATCAAGCAGGTCTGGCTCCATCAAGCGTAAGAAGTCATCACTCTATAGCAAACACATAACTCACCCCCACCATTTCCTCTCTTGTTTGGCAGCTGACCTCCCATAGAGGCATCTGAAAGGGGCATTAATGTTTTTTGTCAGCTCATTTTGCTTAGCAGCTATCAAAATCAAATCAATGCCTCCTTCATTGTCTTGCCTTTTTCCTTTGCAGTTTTTTTTTCTGTACTTCACCTCATAATCGCTCTGGGCTTTGGGCCCTGATTTATCACCCGGTTCACAAGGCTCTTGCTTCATGGGAGCAATAACCAAAAGTGTAATTCCAGCAAGTTTGCTTTTCAGCATGTTCTTGCTGAAGGCAACAGCTTTATCTGTGCTACTCTTGAACATAACTCAGACCCCAGTGTTCCCAGAAGAAAAACAGAAGAAGGACTTCAGAAAAAAAAAATCTTTTGCCCTTCCCTAGTTCACCCTTCCTTTTGGGTCCCCATATCTGCCAGCTCCTGCTGCAACTGGAGCCCAGTGGCTGGCTGCAGAGACTCCGTAGGCTGCTGCAATGTTGCCAAGTAAAGAGGAGGGACTCCACTCTGTGGGTCCTCACACGGGAGAGGGGCAGAGCAAGTTGGTGAGGGCAAGCTCTCCTGAGATTATACCTGGGTCTCTCCCTGACCCAGGCTAGGAAAGCTCCCTACATCCTCTGGTTTGGCATCTGGGTGACCCCAGGAAATACTAAGAGTAAGTCTGGCGGAAGCATATTAGAAGGAGAAAAAAAAAAAAGGAAAAAAAGGTCATATAATAAATTGATTCAAGAAAATCATATTTTATGCTCACCAAAGACAAAGCTTATGAAATAACTAATATTGAATTACTCACTGAGCTCTCATCCTACAGCTCTAATGCAAGTTCTATCCTGCTGGGGCATACAGAATACAGTCCTTCATTCTCAGAGGTACTAAAAATCTTTGCTTCTGTATAGGTGGTTGTAGATCTTGTTTACACATAAAATTTCATGCTTTTATAAAAGTAAATTCCAGAGCAAATGTAACTCTTCAGACCCATTATTACCCAGAGGTTTATTGCCAGGCTTGTTAATTCTCTCAGCAAGCACTAGGTCCAGCCACTCAGCCTCAATCTTGACACCTCTTCAGAGGCTGGTGAGATTTATTTCAGTGCCTGACACTCAAGCAAAGTACACTTTCCTTTAGTTTCTGTACACATTATACTATGCAGCAAACTTGTTTCTCCTTTCATGTACCTTCTCTCCTGCTTCCACCTCACACCCCTGTCTGACTTGTGCCCAGCAAGGGTGTTTTACTTACAAATGTCTTCAGGGTGATGCTCGCTTTTTTCTGCCTCATGACTGCAAGTGCAATTAAGCACCGATCTTTACATGTGGCCTCCAAGAACCACAGTAATGGAAAGAATAAATCATTATGAATAATGCTGTCAGAGGGAAACTCATATTCTCTTCCCATTTACCCCAAGGCCCCCAGCACAGTGTGTGGGTGAGGGAAGCGCTCTTTGATGCTGGAACCTGTGTGGCAGCACCATTTTGACATTCTTTCAGCAGAATGTGTGAAATAACAAACCTGACAGAGAAACAGCACAACAGCTGGCCACTATGGATGTTACCTCTTACACTGGGTCCTTTGGATACCTCTACAATTCAGGAATGAAAAATACTAAGTATTTTTTTGGGGGGGGTGATACAACAATTGCACTGGGACATTGAGGGAAGAATGAGGCATTGAAATATTTTAAGGCTTAAAAGAATCCTGAGTTTCCCCTCTAAAGCTTAAGGAACAGTTGAACATTTCCTTCTCCCTCCCCTCCCCTCCCCTTTCTTCTTTTTGACAAACCAAATACTCTAAAGAAAATCAGTCAAATGGTTTAAAACAAACCAACCTTCCCAATGCATACAGTCCTGCATGGGCAAATTTCTGCACAAACAACCATGGAAGAAACATAGCAGTAGGTAAACAAGATCAATCTACCTCCAGGCTGTTTCTCTGCAATGGAGTTCTGTTTCAAATGAATCCAGTCATCTCAAAACAGTTTGAAATATCTGACATTTGTAATTCTGCCCCCTTCCATCAAAGCAGGCATTTCAACTGTGCAACATTTATATTCCACTTATATTCAGTACTATCTTATTACTGAAGTATTTCTGGGGGAAGTTCTCATGGAAAGAAGCTAAAATTCATTAAGTCACTACCACTAGCCCACATTAGGGAAGGGTAGATATCTTCAGGGAAAAGAATTTTCCCAAGACAGAAGATATGAAAAATTATCTTTCAAATCTATATACATGGAGCACATAAATGCATACATATGAAGACAAGAGAGGCAGGGGGAATGTAAATCAAAAAATAGTAATTTCAATAAATGTAGAGACAATAAGAGGAAGACTTTTATCCTAAAGCACTTCATTGTGTAATGCACAGTATTCATCTATTAAAGAGGCTCAGGAGGGTTTAACCAGACCAGACGGCCTCAAACACGAGTATTAGTACATTTCTTAACATCATCAGTTGCTTAATGTTCCATTGCCAGCATCATGTTTGTTCTGCGTATCAGGGCTTTTCCTCAGAGTGCAGAGTTGCAGCAGATTTTTGAGATCATAGGAGGGCACGTGAGCAAATGAGCCAGGCAGATGAGCCAACCTTCTGGTGGCTCCTGGACCTCTTACACACGTCTGCGTTCCACCCTCTGCTTGAAGAACAGCACAGTGCTTAGCAAGGAGCAGCAATTAGTATGGGGTTACCAAAGAACTCAAACCAGAAAGTTCTACCTTCTGCATCACTTAATTTATCAAGCAAATGAAGTTGAATCTTGCTGTCATGTACATCTGTGAGTGTTTCCTCAGTGATTTCTGGTTTGATTTACTGAACCTTTCCTGTTCCCTCAGTACATGCTCTGCACAGGAGACAAAAATGATGCTTTGGAGTGAGTAATTGAGGTTGAAGAGAATAAGACATGTAAAGGGAAGTCACCAAGACAAACACCACAGGCTAAACCCTTGACAGGAATTCTGCTGGGAAGAGGCAGGCAAATCCAGCCAAGGGCTCTACCATATTCATGTCATCCTAGACATCTTACCTGTTTTTAAAACAGTTCTAGGATGATTGTAGCTAAAAGAAATTTTAAAGCAATCTGGTTTACACTGGATAAGATACACAGTTAAGTCAAAATTCTCTAAGACACATATTCAGGACACTGTCAGAGGGACAGAGCCTTTCTCCATTTCAGAAGACAGAAAATATTCCCTTTCACTAAGATCAAGATCCAGAAGACAGCTGCCCAATGCTGCCATGCCAGCAACTACAGCAACCCTCCAGTTTGCTTCTTCCTCTCCAGTCAGAGCTCTGAACAGTGAGACTGCCCAAGACCTGTACGGTATATAGGATGGGACACACAGTGATCCCAAACTAATTAGTCAGGGAAACATCTTTATTTGTGCAATCACTAAATCCTTTAGAAAAATTTAGATTTCACATACCTTAGGGAACTGAAGTTTTAATTGTGTCTAAAAGTCCAACTCCTACAAATGTGGTGGTGTGTTGAACAGACCGTGACTTGACTGGAGACTTAAATCACATGGAGACTTAGATGATGTATTGAAATGTATTCCCCATGCATTTATCTCAGCTTGGATAATGAAACTAAGCTGTTTAGCTTCATTACCCATGAAATACCCTTAAGAAACAATTGTGCCACATTACAGCAAGCAGAGTTGACTTTCCTTTTCACACTCTTTATCTGCTCTGGCCTGTCTTCTTCTCTGTGCCTACACTGATCTGGAGGGTTCTGCAGTGAAGGAATCATACCTTTCTGTCATCTTGGAGTAGACCCCACAGCATGTTGAATATTGTAGTATAAACAGCAAATGATAATAATTTACAAGTTTTACTTTTCAATTCCATGCTGCAGCATTTTTGCCCTACCACTTTCTTTAAAAACTAAAACTAAAACTTTAAAAACTAAAACTTAAAAACTTTAAAAACTAAAATAAACCACCTTTGTAAAATACAAGCAAACAAAGGCCCAAGAATATATATCTCTCTTAAAACCCAAATGCTGGGAGCACATCTTTAGCCTACACAAAGTGTGGTTTATTTCAGGAGTAACCTGTTATCAACAGTGAGATAAAGACATTTATACCATGATAGTTCTGAGCCCAGAAGAACACTTTTTTGCACTGCTGGTTACAGGGTTCTTATTTCACTGCTGTATTATGATCAGCCCAAGAAGACTCAGAATGATTGTAAGATATCTTTAAATGGTCAGAAGTGCTGTCAACTTGCTTTCTTTTCTTCTTAGCTCAGAACATAACATTAGTCATAAGAAAGTAATTTAAAACAGATAAAATCCCATAAGGAATTTACTGATATTTTCTTTAGGTGATTTTATATAACAGGTTTTACTTTTTACTGATACAGTGCATCAGCCTTGCAGCTGCAGCAAAACAAAAATGAGGAATAAACTATTGGACAGAAAAATGTAAACCCGAAATGAGCACTTGACATTCTCCAATGCTGTCATGCCTAATGCAGAATGAACAAACTTGAGCATCTTAATCACTGGGAAGCTGAGGGAATGTAAGGCTTTGGGGTCTGCTTAGCACTTTTTGAGATCAGGCCCTTTCTGGTTTTCTCTCAGCGTTCATTTCACAGGCAGACAATGGAAGGTTTCCGCCTTGGATAGAGGAAGATGTGAACGAGTCACAGGACACCTAAAGGTATGAGGTCACCTCAAACATCACCTCAGAGCTGCAGATCAGTGCAGCAGGCAGAGAAGAAGTAACATTATCATATAAACCCAGTGGCTGTGATTCATCTCAATCCCAAAGCAAGCTTGTCAGCTCCAAAACACTAAGCTCCCTTGTCATTATTTTTGTTTAAGTCAAGTGGAACAGGTTACTTCATTGCACTATTTGTTAAGGGAAGGAATAAATGTGATGCCCATTGTTCAAAACATAATGGAAGCCAAAATGCAAGCAACAATTTTAACCTTCAACAATTACATGAACTTGTAGGAGAGTGCTCACATTTTACGTCTACTACCTGAATTACTTGAGAAAAAATATTTGCTAGATACAAAGAGTTAAGGTGAAAGGACTTTCTGCTTCCCTGAAAACAACACCTAATAGCTAATCCTTTTAAAATAAATCATGAATAAGATAGACTAGATGTGTCTTCTTGTCCATAGATTGCATTGAAGATATAAGTAGCTTTTGATGTTATATAGTAAGAACAAAGCCAGATTAAATAAATAAATAAATAAATAAAGCCCCAGAGTTTTATATGCTATCAAGTGATAAATGACTGGCAAGAAGGAAAAATTGGGGGGGGAGGGAAAAATAGTAATTTTACACTTTCAGCTTGTTTCTGTCACCCACGAAAAATACTGAACATTTTACAAAGGTTAGAGTCTCAAAAACCTCCTGCATGTATATACGTGAAATCTAACTCAAAAGCATGAGTTTTTAAGAGAGAAAGCAAAATTATCCTTTCTCCAGCCTACAGCAGGAAAGCTGATGACTGCTGGCACAAATCATCATACATAAAAATGTGACGCCACTATTTCTTTCCATAGGTATAACAAATACAAAGGTTATCTGATATGCAGTCTAATTTGAGCAGGAATTTGGAGACGAGTGAATTATAATAAAAATTCTACAGTAATCAAGTAATGACATATGCAATTACCTCAAGGCAGTAAGTGATAGCATTAACATAAGGGGACGAATTTGCCGACCCCTGAGATACAGACATAGCTCTTACGTCTGGTTTTAAAGAACTGGGCTTCTCAGGGCCTCTGAAGCAGGCCTGGCCCTTTCATGTAGACATTTGTCTGTAACTGCAAATACTTCACATCTGAGTTCAGAGATGTTGGCACATTTTATTGAGGACATCAGCGAATTATTCTGATTTACTATAGAACAGTCATATCTCTGCTCTTCCTGCCAGGTAACATTCTCTGTCCATACCTTAAGTATTATGCTTTATGCAGAAGGTTGCTACACACAAATGTAACAATTTATGGATTAGGGATTCCATGGTACACTGGATGCTGCCATTTGTTCAAGTATCCATACATCTGCTAAGGTACACCACACTGCCACGTAATGGTTTTGGGGAGTAAGAAGTACAGACTCTTGGGGACACCTTTCATTCAAGTCAACTGGAAATGAGACAGATATATGTGCAGATATATGCCAAATTTGTTTTTAGAGAAATGGAGGCCCAAATCGCTTCATGACATGTGCTTGCTAGACAATTCAGGAACATTTTTAATTACAGTTTTAGGCTGAGATACAATGCAAAGATTGTCTACAAGGAAGTTCATGAGACAGTCCTGATTTTTATGAGGAGTATATCACATCCCACAAACTTAGTCTAAAGCTCTGTAACCATTCCTAACTAGTTTGTGTCTCCTGGACTCCTGAAACTTTGCAATGGACTAACTTGACCTAATGCTGCAACTTATCCAAAATGTGTTAATTTATGGGGAAGGTGTCTTGTCATATAATGACATAAAATCATGACAGGACGTGCCTTCATCACACATCAACACAACATGCCACGAAACCACAGTGAGATGAAGTTATTCTGTGCAGTACAACAAATACAATTCTCTCTGGTGAAAAAACCAAGGAGAAAAACTGTGAGTTATGTCAACTGTAGTGACAAAACAGCCTGTAATACGAATGCCTTGGAGTCAGGCCAAAACAAACAACTAGCAGAGACAAGATCACACACTCAGAGATGTAAGAGTGGCAAGTGGGTACTGCACGGAGCTCTTCTCAGAGGCAAATGTTCTTTGCATGCATTTTTTTGGCGTTAATTTTTTTGCCATTGATACAGCACTGAGGCCAAGTAAAGTAACTCTGAATATTACACACCATAGACTTTAACTACTTAGTGCCCTGCTTTACTATTTCCCATTTTCAAAACCATACCAATGTGTCTTTAACATGAACTGCCAACTTTTGCAAACAAGACAGTTAAGAGAACGGCACCCCTCTGAAAACTCAGCCAAGTCTGGAACAAAAGCAGCTATTTAAACAGTGAACATTGAAAAGTCTGTTAAATCATCTGATTTGTGTAACCTGAGCCATGCTATGTGAGGTGTTTCCTCCACACTAGTCAACTCTGACTGCCACAAGGGTGAAGAGAACAGGGTTCCTTAGAAATAGCAGCCTCTGTTTATCAAAGACCTTTGTAAAATTATTAAAATAACATTTCTGCTACAGTGGCTGCCCTTAGAAACTTGCCAAAAGCTTCTGATAACTGAATAGGTACCTCAGTAGTCCCACTATTCCAAGAATTTCCTACCATAAGCAGCAGGAAGCACAAGTTAAAACTTAGTCATTGCAGCATCTAATGCCACGCTGGCAATCTTACAAGGACTACATGCTGTAGTGCCCCAAACCAGCATATTCAGCCTTAAGAAAGCAGGATGTACTTATGAGTTGGGATATTCCCTCAGTAGAAGAATTCCTGAAGTCTGCTGTTGACCTGAATTCCTGACTTATGTACCCTAGATCTCCCTGTTTCCCTGGCTCCAGTGGGCTTTCACCACTAGCAGCACCAGTCTTCCCATTGTGGCTGCTGGGGCAGCACAGAGTGGGGATGCAAGGTCAGGGTGCATGAACCCTTCCCTTCCCACCTGAATCCTTCCCTCCACCAGAATATCATTATGCCCTCTCAAATCCTGCTATTGTTTTTTGCAGGACTTAGAGAAATAACTCATGCTGTTCCCTGCCCTCTTTCTGTGGACACGGGCCATTTAAATTTAAAAAAAAAATGAAGTTTTTGGAGAAGTAAACAAAAGCATAAGTACCTACATCTCGCATCTTTAGGAACCCAAAATGTTTTCAGAGAAGGAAATTGCAGTGATGAAGAGGTATGAGATTATTTTGGTGAAAAGATGCATATAGATGGTTTATCACAGATGATGGCAATTCTGCCACCACTAGTAAGCTCAGGGCTTCACACTGATCATTCATGACTGGCATATTTGGGATGACAAACATCTACTTTCTCTCTATTCACTTTTTACCATTTTGCTTGCTTGTTCTCCATTAACACACTGTTATGGTAAAGCAAACATACAGCTTGAGGAACTAACCACACTGAGTAGCTTTAGAGTGATCTTGTATGTGCTCCCCAAATTTTCTCTTGGAGCTGACCTTCTCCCCTCTGTGATATCTGTACAGCTCCAAGAGCTTCTTGTTCATAATTAAAAGTGACAGTGCTCCTTTTGGTTAAAATTAACAGAGGTGAAACTTAACAGAAACTGCCTGCTCAAGGAGTCACACCACTCTCCATTATCAGACTCTAAATTATTAACTTGCCTTAGTTTTATAATGATTAATTATTAAAATACAGCTCCTTGTCAACATATTCATCCTAGAACTGATAGATTAGCAGGTCTCCTGCTATACTGGCTGTGCTCTAAACAGTGACCTTTCAGCAGTATTTCATGTCTCAAAAGGATTGTTGTAGTGGCACATTTTACTCAGGATAATAAAAGGAACAGAAGAAGAAACAATAACCACTACACTGGAAATTCAAGGCTATCCTCCCTTTTATCTCAAGCATCCAACTGAGTTAAGGGGGGGAAACAAGACTGACTTGCATTCTGCAGCAGCAGCAAGAAGGGCTTTCTACTACTTTTTAAATTTTTTTTTATTATTTTTTATTAATTGCCTTAGTATTCTTCCCTTAAGACTCAAGATTCTGAGGAATTGCTCAGACATGGTTTGCTGCTAAATTACAGCAAGGTTTGCCTCTAGTTGACAAAGGCTACAGTTGAAACTATTCACTTCGAGTGTGGCATTCTTGGCACTAAAAATAAAAGACTTTGTTATTTGAGGAATTATATTTTTTTTCTTTTAAATAGCAACTACAATTCTTTGCATTGTCCTGCATATTTAACACTTATTGGAAAAGTCAGCTGAATACCACAGATTGTAATCAACATCTTTCACAGATACCAGGATATTTTTCTTTCCCTTTGAATGCTCATTCAGAGCTTTGCAAGTCATTAGTCCATTAGTACAAAGTTAAAGTACGCCAATCAATGTCATTTAAAGCTGTAGGTCATCTCGGGTTCTCATAAACAATCTTAAGGCTAATGACAGCTACCTACCCTTCTGCTCTCCTTTTCACTTCATCTTCAGCTTTCTTTGAAACATTAGATTTGGCATTTGCAAAGAAATAAACCCTCTGCAGGTGCTGCTTTTTAACCATGATAAAATAGAAATTATGTTCCCCAAAATCACTATGAAACTTAAGGAAAAGGCAGGATATTGTGACCTAGGTTTATTCTTACACTTTCTAATATCCTTTGGTTTACTAGAATGATGTGAAAGAAGCCATGCCAGAAAAAACTGTTATTGTTTGGCTTTAAAGACACTTTATTCAAATGTTAAAAAAAGTCTTGAGCTCAGGTTACATGACCTGGCAACAGTAAATTCAGGTCTGAGCTCCAGTCAGCCCCCTGCCCAGCCTTAGGCATATCACTTTATCTCTCAAAATATCTCCATTTCTCCCACTAAATGAAAACAAACTGGATTGCCTGATATTCCCCCCCCGCCCCTTTTTTTTTTTTTATCTCAAGATAGCACATTGGTGCAGGCCCTTATAGTAAGCTGGCAGGAAGTTAAATATCTCTTGTGTGTCTTCCATCAACTTACTGCTTTCTGTCTACCTACAGGGAAAGGCCCTTTTGGGAAATAAAAACACTGGAATCTGAAGCCCAGATTTCCATGAGCAGTGAAAGGGCTGTTTGCAAAATCCTTGCACCGTCAGGGAAAGCATTTCACTTCCCAGGTTATCAGAAGTCAGGTAGATCTGTGGGAATGCCAGCAAAAGGATGGATGGACTCCCTTGTGGAAATGTGGGTGCAAAGAATCTTGACAGTGGGAACAGTCAGACACCCAGGGCCAGGGTGAAGGAGAGCTAAAAAAAGCTGTGCTCCATGGAAAGAAGGTATGAGAAGGGAAAATTTTGCATCCCCTTCATTTATGCTCAGCTATCAATGAAATTCTTTATCCCACTTGCTTTTATTGAAAGATGCTGTTATCAGACACATGGTGAGACCCAGGAATTGAGTTCTCTGCTCAGGGGTAACTCCGGACCGACAAAGCACGGCAGTGACCCCTAGTAACTGCTTCCCACAACCAGGAATGTGTACTCAGAAACTGTCCTTGGCAGGATCAGTGGGAGATACAAGGACTCCCTTTAGCACTGGGTCTGAAGGACCATGCGAGGACACTGGGCTTTGTAGCAGTCAT
The DNA here is from genome assembly GCA_013400215.1 of Cisticola juncidis. Classification (NCBI taxonomy): domain Eukaryota; kingdom Metazoa; phylum Chordata; class Aves; order Passeriformes; family Cisticolidae; genus Cisticola; species Cisticola juncidis. The sequence continues at coordinate 645,117 of VXBR01000130.1, read as the reverse complement.
CATTGTTCTCAGCTTTGGCAATGAAAAGATCCTCAGAGTAAGGGAGGAAAAGAAGAGTTAGCACCAATCTGACAAACTGGAGACTCAACTCTGTTACAGCCAAACCAATGGGTGCTAGCTACTCCTGAACAATTCATTTTTTCCGTGAATTACAGCTTTGTAATTGTAAATGTCATCTTTAATAGGTCTGTAGTTTCTAGCCCTATTAAAAGTTCTCACCTCATCTTTAAAATGAAAGAAGATCCTGGTTGGTTTCGTTTTTAATTCCAGAAAAGTCCGTCAAAAGCAATATAAGGAAGAGATCAGGTTATGTTGTGAAGAGGGAGGTTCACTCCCAGAGCCTTTTCTGCAACATGTGTTACATCCTCTCAGTGTCCATAGCATCCAGTGTGTTGCCCACTTCCTCAAGGCCTTACTCTAACAGCTTTCTGCTGGATCACTCCATCTTCATCAGAGTAAGGTGGTCTAGTAAATGCCATTCTCCTTTCTAATGCACACGAGCTCCCCTGCTAATTTTAAAATGAAGTATTTCCTAAATATCATGGATTTGCTTTGTCTAATACCCCTATCAGACCACCAAGTCACCCTAAAGTAAAATGAATGTAGTGCATGAAGTTACTCCAGGTGAGTCATCAGGGCAAGGAAACATGCAGCTTTGCAGACTGAGCATGCACTAGGTTCAAACTGAGTTTGGGAGCAAGGTGACTGCCAACCTTTTTTTTTAAATTATTTTGTTTTTCTTCTGTCTCTTTTCTCATTCTGGCCCTCTCCCCTCCAGTACAAGGAATAATTTTAAATTATCTTGCACCAAAAAACCAGAAACCTCAAAGGCTCCCAATCCCTCTTCAGCCTCCAATGGATTCACTCAGTCCTCACTCCCAGTTCAAGCCTTTCAGAGCTTCTCCACAAACCCTTTTCTCAGTGTTTGAGAGGGGTTAAGCCTGACCCTTTAGGAGGACCACCATGAAGAGCCAGAGCTAAAGAGCACAGACAGGCAAGAGGGAAGGCAGCTGATGGCAAATTGTTGCTAACGAAAGCCCCCACCTATGGGTCCAATTGCCAAATTGTCCAGCATCCGTCATTGACCTAAGTTACAATAGCCTTCACATCGCCTGGGCAACAGTGCAGGATATTTATCTGCAGAAAGACCAATTCTCAGCCTGCTCCATCCTCCTCCCTAGCTGTCCATCGCCCTGCTCTCTACAGACAGGGACTCCCTGGTAATCAGAATCAAGCGCTGACATCCTAAACCTTTTCATTACTGGCAGTGTATTGCTGGTTTGTAAAATATGGATTAGGCACAGAGTCACGCTGTGCCCTGCACCAGGCTAGTGTTACTACATGTTTATTAGGGAAGTGATTTAAAAGGGAGATCATGCAGTGAATCACCAATCCTGCACAACCTACTAGAAAGTGGGTGATGAAACAACATAATCATCATACATCAGCTTCCCATTACCTGATTTAGGGTAATTTGTATTCTCTGCTTCTGTGCAAACAGAATGTCACTTACTGCACTGCCAAACTTTATTTTAAGAGTTAAAAGGTGGGTTCATTATTCATAATGCTAACAATTGGGAGTAACTAAAACGTTCCATATGCCAGAAATCAAAACCTGTTAGCATGGAAATGGTTACAGGAGATTTCAACTAAATTAAAGCTTTAACAACATTAGTTTTAGAATGGGAAAGCATAAGAAAGAAGAGTTGCACAAAGACTAATCCAATGCATCTGCTCCTGCAGGCTGTTTTTGTGTTTCAAATACATATTGAAAGATAGAAAGTGAGTTATTTCTCTGGGCTGGGACAGGACTTGTGTGAGGTGATGAGCAAGCGAGATGACAAGCACATGCTGGTGTGTGCACCAGAGAAAGTCAGATGGCCTTGTTTTTGTCCTCTTCCCCCAGCTGGGGTAGGACACCTGCCAACATCCATAGCTAACTGTCACCCAGGGCTCTTGTGGTTCTCCAATTCCAGACCTCCGGTCAGGAAGTGTTTTGAAGACCAGTAAACCACTCAGCCCTGGTCTCCTCTTCATAAATAATTCCTCATGGCCATTGAGGAAGACTAGGGCTTGCTTTCAGCTTCATTATGGTTACTTGAGAGCACTCTCTGGTCTGGCATCTTCACAGACAGCATATTCCTCTGTGGGAAATCCTAGTGGGCTATGGGGAGTGGTGAAAGAGAGCCGTCAGCAGCGACTACTTGCCTAGCTGGAAGCCTCACTCCTGCACTTTTCATGCAATCAATCATGAAGGAAAGGTCAACAGACAGCTTTCAAATAACCGATCCATTTAACTACTGACATTGATCTGGGCCAGAGAAGTGGAGTTGGTGCAGGGAGGAGGGGGGAAGGGAGAGTTCAGTGGTCAATCAGTGGAAATCTAAGCCCCTTTCAGTGTAATGGGAAGCCTAAACACAGTCCTAAGCTTTCTGCTTTAAATCTCACAGCCATTTGCTTAAGGCACTACGGGACCTTTACATGGTTATGTCATCAAAAAAAAAAAAATTAAATTGGTAAACCAGAAGAGATCCATATTTCACTGAATAATGGAATAATGCTGCTCCAGTAAATGTAATGGGTGGGATACAGGAATAACAGGGAGAACCCCTGGCATGGTCCCAGGGCCAACAAAATTCCAGCTGTTTTGCTTTGGCTTTGGTTAGAAAGATATTCTTCCTCCCATGCTAAGCATAGCCTCCAGTGCAACCCAAGGCATACTGTCACCAGCCTTTATGAAGACCAATTAATTACCTTCCAGCTAAAAGAAAAAAACAAAACAAAACAACCCTACGTCACAATTGCCAGATAAGAGCTTTCCAACCCTGAACTCTCTTGTGAAGAGCCAGCATCTTGCAATAAATCTCAAAGGAACAACACAGAGTAATATGTAGCTGACAAATCACTGTCCAGGCTCAGTTCCAGATAACTGTGGTCCATACCCTGTCAGTAGAATCCTACAACCATCAAACAATATTCTGTGCAGGGTAGATTTAATTCTCACTGCATAGATGCCACAGAGCACAGAGTGAGTGTGTACCCAGGAGAGAGAAAGCAGATTTGCTGTTCTCCCTTAACACCATTGAGGCAGAAGGATGGCTAGTCCTGAATCCCAAGCTGTGCTCCCAGAACTTTTTCCACAATACTTCACACGATCCACATAATCTTCATTAAGGATACGTGCATGCCACCAGCACCTACAGCCACTTGAAAGGGCCTTTTAGTCACAATACACTGAAATTTATCTAAACCAGGGCTTCAGTAGCTGAATTCAGTCTTTTACTGGATCAAGCACTTCATCTCCCTGTACTTCAAATCCCCATCAATAAAGTGGAAGGACTATTTCTTGTGGGCATGTAACAGGATAAATGTATGTATTATTATATGCTCAGTGATAAGGATAATGAAGCATAAAAGACAGACAGCCTGACCAAGAGAACTGAAGTCAGTGGAAGGATTCCCTCTGTATTAATTGGGATTTGGCTGTAGTCTCCATTTAAAGGGAACAAGGCACACAAGGATTACTTTGGTTTCTAAGCTGGAGGTATAGAACAATTCTCTGAATCCCATAAGAGCTGTTTCTCAATCAAGTGTTGTAAGAAAAGAATCTCTGCATGAGACACTACTACAGAAAAAAAAATGACATGAAATCCTGTGTGTGTTTATGTATGTGTGTCAGGGGAAATGATATTAAATACAAAGGAAAAAATAGAATTAGATCTCAAAAACAGGATTAAACCATAAAAATCTGTCCAGTATGGAAAATCAAGTTTGTAAGATAATCTTTCCTATAAAAGGCAGAATATTAAAGTAAATAACTCAGAAAAACCCAGGAGAATCTGAGCTTTCAGTAACCAGCCAGATGGAGAATGCAATATAGGCAAGAGCACTGCATGCCACATTTCATTTATCTAAGAAAAAAATAAAAACCAAGCTATTTCTGGGGAACAGTATTGCTCCTCATGGTTCCCTCAATTATTTCTTCGTTTTGCTTCTCCCCATGTGCATCACCACTATTAGTAGAGTCAGCCATTTGCACTGAAAAGTACATTTTTTTTTCTGCACTAATCACACATTTCATGCCCTCTTGATGGCACAGAGAAGCTTCAGCTCTGTGTTCTAACTCCCTGCCACACTCTACTCTGTAAATACCTTTCCTGCACAGGGCAAGGAAGCCAACTCAAAGGTACACATCAGTCTGAAAAGGCATCTCAGCTTTCATTTTGTCCAAATAGAGGGGTCTGTTAGTCTGTCCTTTTCCAGGGGAATCTATCTATTTTCCGGACAGGCTGGAAATGCTGAAGGATTCTTTAAGGGAAAAGCCAGCAGTCACAACAGTCCACAAGCCACAGCAATGTGTCCTGCCCCATGCCACAGAACTCTGGCTGCCTCCATCCAACTAGCACACCACTGATTTACCAATCACCTGCATTTCTGAAAATCCAAGCAGTGCATGTCCTGAAAAATGAACTCCATTGACTTTCAAAATATTCCCAGCTTTACTGTCTTGGTCTTCTAAGAAAGAACACAAAGATCTAGATTTTGAGAAGTACTAAGGTGTGCCATATTATGCTGCCACTCGTCACAGGTACACAAGCATTAAGCAAGGGATTAGAGCTACTAATTTTTTTGCTATTTTTTAAAAATTATTTATTCTATTTTATTTAAATTCTCTTTCCTTTTTTTTTTTTAGTGGTAAACAGGTTCTGAGCCTTAATTAAGCCTGCAGGCTGGAGGAACACAGAATAAAATTGTTAAAGAGGATAATGCAAGAGGATTCACAACTCCACAGTACAAACTGTCTAGCACCCAATTAAAAGCAGACATAGGGCAAATTAAGCAGGAAAATGGTACTCCAGGAAAAAGAAAAAACAGCAAACTTTAGCATATTAATTTAAAGGGACTCTGTTTTCTAAACACCCATGAGGATCTAGACTTGGTATCTAAACATCTTTGAAGATTTCAATCCTAGCTATCTCCAGCCAGCTTGCATCCACCTCTCTCTGAAAAGACCTGCTAGAATCACTGGTTTAATTGTAGTTCTCCTCCCATCTTGTGTTAATTTTTTACATTTCCAGAGTCACTGTGAGCTGATCTTGAGCATCACAGTGCAAGTGCCTGCAGAATCCCACCTATCTATTACGTGAACGAGACAAGAATAATTCAGCTCCAGCAGGAAATCTAATCATCAGCTTTTATCTAATGATAATACCTGCTACATTATCTCACAGGGACAGAATTCTGTTTTATCCAACAGCGTGGGATTGCTTCTTTTAGGTTGACATGTCACAGTCAAGGAAGAACATGGACACAGGGAGACTGGTTAGGAATAAAAAGGGAAACAGTAGGATAAACATGTTCAGACAAAAATAGATAACCAAATAGGCATATATTTTACTGAAATAGATCCATGTTTGTTTTAAAGTTAAAAAAGTGTATGACTGCTAAATGAGAAATGTGAAATTAAGCTTTAGCGATCCCCAGCTCTTCAGCTGGATAAGCAACAACTTGCCCTTATTTTGATTAAGGAGAGCTATTACATGTTTTTCCTGAAGCTAATATTCGGCTAGGAGCATGTTGTAATTTGCAAGTTTCTCCAAAAATCTTCCTTTAATGAAATGAATAGGAAATTAATGCTACCAGGCAGAAGGCTTTTAGCTAATAGTTTCTAACACTTCTCTCTGAGATATTGGAAAGCAATTTTCATTTACCAGCTATCTAAATGTGTGAACAACCTGTAGTTTCACTGACAGCACTTTGATCCTCTTGTCTGCAGTTGTCAGAAATTTTTGGTTTGGGGATAGCACACAGCAACTGTAAAGTCTTCTCCCTAGAAATGCTGACACACAGTATGAGCCTGGACTAAAGTGACAAGAATTTCAGAAATGAGTATTCCACATAAGGCACAAATGGGTCTAAGATATATTCCTGTTCCAAATGTGATCAAGAGAAGGTTTAAAACTCCCACTGGCTACCATGCATCGAATAAGATGTTAGATATGATCATGGTAAGAGAAAAATACAGATTAATCACAGAACAATGGAAGAGTCTACCCAGACTGAAACCCAGGATAGCAGGAATTTTGCACAGAAACAGAAAGGTAAGATAAATAATGTCTTTACATTGGTCCAATGCAATGCCATTGGAAAAAAAGGCAAGACTAATTTAAAGACTGAAACAAGAACTGATAACCCCATCCTCAATCAGCCTTTGGAGCAATTAACTAACCTGTGCTATTCTCATTCAGTTTTATTATTCAGGACTTTATTACAAGTCCTCAGTTCACCAAAGCACTTGAGAATCCCTACAAACACTCACATGACTATGGCAAGGTGCTGGGCTAGTGAGCGGGGTCTTACAGCTATAGGAAAACACCAGTTTGTACTGGGATTCTAAAACTTCATCTTTGAATGGCATCTGTTGAGGTGGCAGTGAGAGGGTGAGGCTACTATCAAGAATGATACCAGGCCCTAAAGCAGAGGTGCACCAGTGATGCAGGGATGCAACTCCTGCTGCTGTCAAATCAATGCTACTACACCACAGAGCCACATCACCATGTCTGCTGCCTTTTCTTTCCACAGGAATGTGGGATACCAGTTGGCAGGCACACTCTGGACTCAGCTTTCCTCACATGTATGTCATGCTAACAGAGCCACTTCAAGTCTGAAAACACCATGAGTAACATCAGTGCTGTCCCTTTCTATCCAACGAATGGTGGTGCAGAAGGAAGGGCATCATGGGCCTGCTGAACCCACATCAATGCCAACAGGCACAGGTGCTCAGGCATGCCCAGGAGCACTGATCCTGGAGCCTGAGATGGAGGAAAAAAAAAAGCCATGTCCCTATGATTAGGAAGAGTTGGTTGGGAAGGACACAGGGAGTACTCTGGGCTTCACTCCTGTTAATTCTTCTCTCAGAAGCCCTACTTTGAAGCACTTTTGAATTACTCGTCTGACACTGACTTTGAACAAGCTCTCAAAGTGATGCATGTCCCCTTAACTGACTTTTTATTCGGAAATACATTATTATATGGCCTTCTAGAGAGATGGAGTTGTCAACCACATGAATGACAACCCATGGCAGAAGACCAGCTGACATACTCCCTCTTTCTTGCTGCCGCTTGCAGAAACCTTAAAACTGAAACAAATGCAAATAATTAATCATCACTTGCACATCATCTTAGAGCAGATGCAGGAATAAACAGAGAATTGATGATCTTTCTTCCCTAGGAAACAGACAAATTCTTTTAAAAGAGATGAGATACTAAATTCTATCGTGTCTGGGCACAGCTCAAAACCAGGGCTGGCTTTTCCCAGCTTAAAGCTTGCTACAGCTTTTCAAATGTGGTATTTGCTATCAATCTCTAAAAAAGAAAATTGTAAAAAGCAACAGTTTCCTACACTATGTTATCTATTATTCACTTTTTAATTATATTAGTAAACAAGCAATCAGAGACCTTAAATATTAGCTTGACTTTTTGGTTAAGAAGCTTGAAATTTCTGAGACCTAAGACAGGATGAAAGGATCATGTGTGAAATTTAATCACAAAATAAGGAGACCTCTGATGCAGAGCAGCAGACAGGCTGCACACCTCATTGTTAGGATACCCACAGACCAGCTACCACACTCAGGCGATTGTTTCACATCAAGGAAAAGAAAAGGCCTGGGGGGCAAAGCCAGGCCCCGGGCCTTGGATCTCTGTGTTTAGAGCCATAATTAGGGAAACTCAGGTCATGCTTCCTTTCTTTCTCACCATCACTTTGGACCAAAGGATCCTCCTTCTGCTCTTCATTTCTGCACACTTCACAAAGGAGACCTCAGGGGGCAGGGGATGGTTTCTTACAAAGCAGCCTTATCTTTGCCATCAGAGCAGTCTCCTGCAAGAGGTCAGGTTTGCAGGGAGAGGAAGGACTGGAAGCTGGACTCCTTGGCAGTGCTCAGATCACTGTAGTTCCCATTTAAAGAAACCTCACACTTTTCCCAAAACTGGGAAGAAAAAAATCAAGCATCCTGACCAGCTCTTGGAAAGGCAGGGTCCATTCCCAGTGAAGTCCCCACGTCACAAGAATGCTCAGTTTCAGGTGCAGGCTGTCCACTCCCCACATGGGCAGTGCCACTGAGGCTGGCAGAGCCACTCTCTTGGGGCAGGGAAGGACACACATTGACTTCAGAGGGAAGGACAGACCTCCACAAGATCTGCTTGCTGTTATAAATGCAGCTGACCCTGACACCAGAGTCACCAGAGTCCAGTGGTCCACTGGATGAGAAATGGAACTCCTTGAAACAGTAGCTGCAAGAAAAATTAGGAATTTAATTTCCCTGCTCCTTTATTTTTTAAACGCACTCAGTTAACTTGGAACTTAAATGTAAAAACAGTCTTCTCCATTGCCTTATAGATGTGTAATAACTCATCAACCAAGAAAAGGCGACTATATCTACAATATCCAGTCCTTCTCTCCTTTGAATTTATTTCACTCTCCTCTTACTTGCATCTGTTTCTGTGTTTTCAGGACCTCATCTCTGTTCACAATAAATAAGTTACCCTCTTTGTTTATCTGCAACTCACATATTGTTTTTAATAGCTTTGCTTGACAACTTATTCCATATGTTTGCTTCCCTCTGAGTAATAGTTCTGCCTGAATTTCCTTTGAGTCTTAATTTCCTAGTAATTAGATTGACTGCAGAGCTCACTCTTTAAAAAGAAACCCTGAAACTTAAACCAACAAGCAATACAACACACACACGAAACACGTAGAGAATAGATTACTAGTAGTCTACTTTGTTATCATTTTCAGCCTCCCTTCTGTTAATGTTCTTGTTAGAGAAAAGTAGAGGAAAAAAAAGAGAATAGGTTTCTGGCAATCAACATTTTTGAGTGGAGGAAAATTGCAGCCCATTCTCAAAAAAAAATAAAAAAAATCATGTAACATGTAATTATGACCCTTTTATTGTCCCTGAGGTCTAGTTTAGAGCCTCCAATAATACTAGCAGTTCCTTGGATCTATATTATTCCATCTTAACGATGAAGCCAGTACATGCCTGTATGCTAGCCTAACATTTTTTAGGCTGTTTTGCTGCAATGAACATTAATTTCTGGCTCATTCTGAATTAACACCACAGTCAAGATGTGGTCTAGTTAGTGTGGTTTAGTCTCTCTTTTTATATCCACCTTTTTCATGCTGATACTGCATCTTGCAGAAAATTGCACCCCTTTTGCATTTACCTCTTTTTCATGAAAGCTGTGGTTAAAACAGATCAACTCTATGAAGAATTTGGCCTGTAAGATCAAAATTTGTACTTGATTACAGTGGCAGGCCCAAACAACCACAGCTACAGTGAACCCTTTAATCCCATAATTTACAAGAATGTCAACAAGAACATCTCTGAAAACTAACCATGCCACCTTTCCCAATTAGCCAAACACATACCCCCAGTGCTACATGTGAGCCCAGGATCACAGTCTGCCATCTGTGCAATTCAGACAGATCCAGGAGAGCCCATAGTTGCTCCTGTGGTTTTCTTACCTACGCTCCTACTCCTAGGAGATGGGAAAACTCATCAGATGCTGAACTCACAGAACTCTCTTCAGACAAGGGCTTACAGCCTTAAGGAAAAGAAAAATTCCTCCCAAAATATAAGCCTAGAGTGAATAGTAACTAGTCCAGCATTTTTCTGGATCAAAATCCCGTGTTTATGTATCTGAAAATTCATACAAACATATATGCAAAAGAAAAATAAAAGCATGTAAGGCCTGTACATTCTTTTCTTCTCATCAGTGCTGCTTCTCAATGGTTTGGGTAAAAGGGATTTTCCTTTTATTATTCTTTTACCTTTCTTCAGACAAATGACACTTTTCATCTGTGATACTCTCCACCAAACTCTCCAAAGGAATTTCCTACCAAGACTTCCTTAGCAGACCCTCAACAATCAAAGCACACAGTTGCTGTATTTCTCTCTTCTCTTCTCTTCTCTTCTCTTCTCTTCTCTTCTCTTCTCTTCTCTTCTCTTCTCTTCTCTTCTCTTCTCTTCTCTTCTCTTCTCTTCTCTTCTCTTCTCTTCTCTTCTCTTCTCTTCTCTTCTCTTCTCTTCTCTTCTCTTCTCTTCTCTTCTCTTCTCTTCTCTTCTCTTCTCTTCTCTTCTCTTCTCTTCTCTTCTCTTCTCTTCTCTTCTCTTCTCTTCTCTTCTCTTCTCTTCTCTTCTCTTCTCTTCTCTTCTCTTCTCTTCTCTTCTCTTCTCTTCTCTTCTCTTCTCTTCTCTTCTCTTCTCTTCTCTTCTCTTCTCTTCTCTTCTCTTCTCTTCTCTTCTCTTCTCTTCTCTTCTCTTCTCTTCTCTTCTCTTCTCTTCTCTTCTCTTCTCTTCTCTTCTCTTCTCTTCTCTTCTCTTCTCTTCTCTTCTCTTCTCTTCTCTTCTCTTCTCTTCTCTTCTCTTCTCTTCTCTTCTCTTCTCTTCTCTTCTCTTCTCTTCTCTTCTCTTCTCTTCTCTTCTCTTCTCTTCTCTTCTCTTCTCTTCTCTTCTCTTCTCTTCTCTTCTCTTCTCTTCTCTTCTCTTCTCTTCTCTTCTCTTCTCTTCTCTTCTCTTCTCTTCTCTTCTCTTCTCTTCTCTTCTCTTCTCTTCTCTTCTCTTCTCTTCTCTTCTCTTCTCTTCTCTTCTCTTCTCTTCTCTCCTCTCCTCTCCTCTCCTCTCCTCTCCTCTCCTCTCCTCTCCTCTCCTCTCCTCTC
>VXBR01000130.1:592499-633585 GCA_013400215.1 Cisticola juncidis | reverse complement strand
TCTCCTCGAATCTCCTCTCCTTGAATCTCCTCGAATCTCCTCTCCTCGAATCTCCTCTCCTCGAATCTCCTCGAATCTCCTCTCCTCGAATCTCCTCGAATCTCCTCGAATCTCCTCGAATCTCCTCTCCTCTTCTCCTATCTTTCTTTTAAAAAAGGAGAAAAATACAATTTTCCTCAGATGACTGAGTGCATTTATTCCCTTTCAGGGTGGTAGAACAGTATACAAGAACAATCTTGTGAGCTTACCATTAAAAAACGTAGTCCTCTCCACACTCCTGGAAAAGGCTTGCACACAGGTGTGAAAATGGGAAACATACAGGGCCAAGAAGTGCTTCACTACCCACAAAACGCATGAGTAAGCAACAATGGGTTCTATTCAGCCAAACAGAGCACAGTGGCCTTGGCATCAATACCAGATTTGGTTCAGCCTTGAAAACTTTGTATGAAGTGGCTGGGGGGTAGTTCAGAACTGTCTTTTTCTCCACAGTGCCTGGATTACTTTCAGAAAATAGGCTCCCTGGCATTAAATGTTTGCCATAGCCTCTCACTTACTGTAAAAACAGAAGGAAAATAACTGCTGCACAAATATGCCATCACACAGTGTCATTCCTCCACTTCTTCATTCTCAAGCCTGCACTGAACTGTTCCCACTTGTGCCTGGCCACATTTCTATTGCTCCTAGCTGAAATGCATCTTAGCAAAGCTCACTTTGTTAGCAGTGCTCCCAAAATGCCAGAGCACATAATAAACACTGTCAGCCCCTTTGCCTTTTGAAATGCCTTTGCACAGGGCATCTTTCAAAACAATAAATCCTGGATACTTTATCAGTGGCAGGGTAAGAAAAAACAAGCTTCTCCATAGCCAGTGATAAGCACCAGGGTTTATTTCTTTTTTGTTTGAACTTACAGTAATGAACTTGAGTGTTTTAGAAGTAATATGAGACAAAGTTGTTGCCAGAAGTCAGTGATGAAGTTAGTGAAATTTGACTCGTAACCATTTGCTGGCCCCAAGCCACCCCCAACCACGCGGTGCGAGTGATCGGCAGAGACCAGAGGAGCACTGCAGGACCACGCACAGGCTGGGGGTGGGCAAACAAGAGGCAATTCAGAGCAACTGGAAGGCATCCCAGAAAAACAAACAATGGAAATGTTTCAACCACCAAGCCGGGACTTCACCAAGCCTCTCAGAGAGGGAGTGGGTACAGCCAGCTCCCAGCAAGGATGATCAGCAAGCCACAGGGCTGGCATTAGCCCTGCCATCTGGGAGCGTGCCCCTGGCAGTACAGCACACCTCCTCCTCAGGGCACCTTCTTCTGTGGTCATTTCAGCAAGCAGACTATGTGCATGGCAGTGAAACATCAAGCTGTCCAGCTGAAAGCCTCTTCTGCTAGTATTTCATATTTTGGGTGTACTCTTGGGAAAGTGCTTGCTCATTTCACTCCATAGGAAGTGAAGCAGCCTCACTGCCTCAAGAATAATTTATTGTCATTAATAATAATACACTGATATAGAACTTTTCATCCCAAAGGATGAAAAAAGCAATTTAAAATCTCCAAGCAATTTTCAGAGTGGAATAGTTTGTGCTTTAAGGCACATACAGCAATGGCACTGCAGTGTCCCTGGCTGTGCCTGTGCCAGTCACACACAGAGAAAGTGTGCCATGCCACAGACTCAGCTGACACCCTCCTTGGCATCACAGTGAGAGGGAACAGTGGCAATGGGTGAACTAAACATGGCAGGGGATGCAAAACCATCTACACTACTGCATTCAATGGGATGAAGTCACTGGGGCCAAAATCACCCTTTCTCTGGGCAGAGCAAACAACCTTCCCTGCATGAATTGGTGCAAAAATGAAGAGGTGATGGACCAAGCAATGGAGTTTTCAGAATGGAAGGTAGCGTAAAAGAAGATCGGAGAGAGACCAGGGGTTCCTTTCCTCATGCTTTCTTTGCTGCCCAAAGCTAAGATGCAGTGCTTGCTGGACACGAGTTGTTAGAGCACCAGTGTGCCCTTGTCTGAAGAAAGACTTTTGAATCTCTCAGACTGGAAAAGAAAATAGCAACAAGAAGTACTCTTTGGTCATGATTTCCCTGTGCAACCTGAGTGCCAAGCCTTTCTTGCACAGCAAACTCTGACTTAAAAAAAAAAAAAAGTAGACAAAAGCTGAGAAAATATGAAGCTGCAAAAATACTAACAAGTTTGTGCAGTGTTAGGGTAAGGTATTTCTCCTGCAGACCTCTTCTTTTCCTTAGCACTTAATGCATAATCTGGAGAGATAAACACGTAGCTTCTGCTTAATGACCACCCATGGAGAAGGGCAATACATTCCTCCAGGGAGCTGCAGCTGCAGACAGAATTTTGCTCCATCGGTCACTAATTCAAAGGTCACCTACTTTACCAGGGATTCCGTTGTATTAGTGTCTGCTGCTGCTGCTTGGTGTCTTACAAATAAAACAGTTTTTCATACTCGTATGAGTTCTTTGCATGTACAAGTCTCTAGTTTGTACAGCTGTGGTAAAACCTCCAGCTGCAGACAAGAAGGCAAGGTTCAGCGCAGTGAAGAAGGTCTCCTTTCTCAGCTGGTCCAGCTGATCTGTGCAAATCTGGACTGGAAGGTGGGATCTCCATCTTCTTGGCATGACCCTCACACACTTCTTCCAATCTCCCTCTGAGCACTCTTTCCTTATTTTTTCATTTACTCAAAGCTCTTTGGCTTTTTGCTCTTACAATGGAAGCACACTTTCAGATCTCCAGTCTTAAAAAGATCCAACAAATCAATCAAAACTGTTAGCACTTCCCATAGTGAAACACAGCTCTCCCTTCTCCACACCTCACCTCTCAGCTCATTGGGAACACAGCTCAGTTGAAACAAGATTGGAGGATGAGCATAGATGGACAAATCCCCATGGCTACTCAAGGATGCTATATTTCATTACTAAGAAGGGACATTAAAAATAGGTCTGACAAAAGCATTGTCAGTACTGAGACTTCTATCACTGCTCAACTTGGAAATTTGTTTATGATTTTTTCCAGTAAACAGAGAGCTTTAAAAACACACTTCAGTAATCTTGGCAGGGAGTAGAAAGAAAGAAAATAAGGGGGGAAAAAAGGAAACTATATCAAATATTTATGGAACCATGAATCTTTTTACCTGGAGGGTAGGTAAGAGAAACAAGTAAGCCATGCATCAGGTTGTATTTTGGAGTGGAAAATTCTACTGTTCTTTGCATGCTATCCAACTCACATCCATGAATTCTTTCGTAAGGCTACACTAAAATTTTCATTAAGCATTCAGGGATTTAAGGAATCATTTGTATGTGTGAAATCAATATTAACTTGTATTGTTCACTGGCAAGTCACTCTAATAGCATTATACAAAATGTTTGCAAAAGCACTGAATGAGTGATGATGGTATAAACCAGTTTTGGAGAAACTTTTATTGCAGTAAGTGAGGGGTGGTTATTTTATTCTTAAACAGCCTTTACCAGCATCAAAGGGATGTAATTGATGCAATGATTTCAAATGTTGATGGCTACTGACATATGATGTTGCAAGCATGCAGAGAGAAATTAGGATATGCCAGGCTATTACAGCCACAAATAAACTTTTAAGCAATTTAGGAATACATTAAAGGAAAGCAGAACACTCAGAGGACCAAACAGCCGATTCCCATGGCTACTGCTGAACAGGCAGTGATAGACAGTGCAGCACAGCTTGGTGCAGGCCAAGTGTGTCTGAAAAGCCAACAGTCTCCCCACGCCCAAATCACTACAGTAAAACCTATAAACCCAGGACCCTGCCTGCATGGCATGGCCACAAAACACACAAGGAACTTTTGGATTTTGAGCACCAGCTTCCTTGGAAGCTGAGGCACTTCACCTTTGCCTTCTTGAACCATGGGCTTGTGGTTTCCTTCCTGCACGTGTTCCTAAAACTCCTGAAGAGCAAGTCTTGCTCTGCTGTGAGTGCTCCATGTGACATTTCACCTGAGTCCAAGCTGGGGCCTCCAGCCATAAAAGAGGGACAGGCAGTGACATTTCCTCTGCCTTGCGGGCAGGGATGAACCAACTGTTTCCTTTAAGTATGAAAAACCTTGAGCACTTGCAGTATTGCATCCAAAGCATAGTATCAACATGGTGCCAATAAGGAATTCTATTTTCACTGCAGTAGGACGTGAATTACTTTTAAATTTGTGCATTTCTCCTTACTGTATACCTGTCTATGAATATAAACCTTTGTGAACATATGTATGTACATACATATAATATCTCTGGGAGCACTTGGAATAAGCAGAAGAAATGAGTGTCTTTCTCTGATGAGGGACACATCACTCCTAAAACAGCTCCAGCAGGAGCCATGCTAAGAACTCTTTTGCTTTTGAGTCTCCCCTTCTGAGCTAGCCAGTTAACAGGGATGCTGAGCGACCTCTACGCAAAGCTCCTCAACACTTTTCCTAGCGTAGTCCTTTATGCCTACGAAAACAGCTTATGAAAAAATTATTAGCTATGGCGAAGTCACAATTCATATGCTACGGAAATGTGGTTGGGTTTGTTAATTTTTTTTTCAAATAATATTTCCAGGGTGTAGGATTTTTAGATTGATTTATGATATATGCTCCCAAGCTACGTATTTTACATAAAATTAATGATATATAGTTTCACTTTGTTTTTAAATCTAGGCTTCTCAGAGTTCTTCCTCAAAGGATTAAATAAAACTCGCTCTCCAAATTATTAGCAAATAATATCTACAGCAGACAGATTTTCAAATTGCTCTAAATTGCATGGCAATGTTGATTTGAATGTGGTTACAGCAATTTACATCACTGCAAAACCTGACTGAAATGAATATTTCAGACAGTTCAGTAGTACTGGTACAGGCTGTTCCCATTTGTATAATTAATATCTGAAGTTAAGTGTAAATTTGCAAATAATAAATGTGGTCATGACTATATCTACATGCACACACTTCTCTCCATACTTCTAATGAGGCCTGAAGCACAATAACAAACCAGCCTGAATATTCAAGCCAGCATGTCAAAAGCAGAAATCCCCCCATACTCACTCACAAACATAGTTGCTTCCAGGGAAAGCAAAGCCAGAGGGGCAGGGAGAAAGGGCATATTTGGGCGGGGTACTACACAAACTACTGTATATTTTGGGAGCACCGTATCCTCCTATTGCAGAAGTTTTCCTGTGGTCCAGCACTAGCTGCAGTGAGGATAGGAGAGCAACTAAGCTGGCACTGGGACAACTATCAGACAGGATGAAAACTACTAATTTTTACATTTTCTGTACAGGTACACCATCAAAATAGTTTTCTGATATTAGTTGTATGGGAAGATTTCTCAAAGACCTGCTACTTGTAAATACAAATCTTCCAGCATCACACCACAAAATCTCAGTGGCACGGATGGACAGTAATTCTCGCAACCTTTTCAGTTAAGTAAAATTTCATCTCATTAGCAGAAAATTAAATCAAAGCATGCACTTATGTTTAAGTGGACAGCAAGGGATTATGTAGAATTCATTGCAGTTCTGCCATCCCTGAATTCAGTACATCAGTCAAGCAGTCACATCCACACTCACAGGTGCTCTTAGCCCATGTCAAAAGTGTACGTGCAAAAGTAACACGACCGAAATTTCAGTCATCACTATCTTTTACTGGTTTTGAAAACCTCTGATGCAAAGAATGCAAGGGCTGGCAGCAGTAGCCGTACCCTTCATTCCTGACTGCGGCGGGGGCAGTTTCACGGGGATTTAGCGGAAGCATTAAAGCGCGCTAGAGGTTCAGAGCGTTTCTCAGCAGTGCAGCTGCATGGGAAGGTTGGCGGCAGCGCTGCGGAGCTCCCGAATAAAGCCCCGCCCGCGCTGCCCTCCGCCCGCGCCGGCCCCGGGCGGCCGCCAGAGGGCGCGGGCACCATTCCCGCCGGGAGCTTCCTTTGGCGTCCCGGCCTGGAAAACCGCTGGACAGTGCGCCCGCCCTGCACCCGGACAGCAAAGGCTGCTCTCGACAGGGCGGGAGCACGGCGGCTGTGTCAGCAAAAGCGAGCCCGGGGCCCACGAACCTGACTCGGCGAGCCCGGAGAGCAGCCCGGGC
The DNA here is from genome assembly GCA_013400215.1 of Cisticola juncidis. Lineage (NCBI taxonomy): Eukaryota > Metazoa > Chordata > Aves > Passeriformes > Cisticolidae > Cisticola > Cisticola juncidis. The sequence continues at coordinate 627,487 of VXBR01000130.1, read as the reverse complement.
ACTCCCGTTACTCATTTGGCCTCTGCGGTGGCAGAGATGTACAGGATTGACATGCAAAGCACAGAAGCGGCTGTGCTGGTGTCAGGGACAATTAAGGTCTGTGCTCCCCTGCCCATTAGATGAGTGATTCGGAGCTGCTGGAGAGGTTTAGTCATTCCTGTGGGGGATAAAGGACATGGATACTCTGCCTGGGGATATTGATTGAGAAGGACAGATACAGTAGCTAGGATACTTTTTCAGTGACACAGGAGTTGATGATTTAGTGATTCGTAGAAGAAAAGCTACCTTGCCACCTTTGGTAATTGTTTGCCACGTGAAGTGACCTTGTCAAATTAGCAAAAGCCCGGAGCACCATACAGCAGGTAACTCACAGGCAAACTACAGACCTGAGGTTATCAATATGTGAATCTCTGCACATGCAGTGTTTCATCCTGATTGAGCACAATTTCTAGAAGCTCTTTCTAGTACGGAGTAGTTCAGAGCTAGATTTCTGTTCAGCTAATCCCATCCTGTGGTGAAAAATCCCAAGAACCCCAACTCTTACTTTCCTAACACACAAGAAAACTAAAACCCACTCCCCTTCTTTTCCTCTACACAGTACAAAAACAAGATTAAGAGACAAAATATTAGAGCAATCCTAGGGATCCACAGGAAAAGGGAAACTGCCTAACTATTGGGGAGCCACAGTGCCATAGCGGAGCACAGTTGCTCCCTATTTTGCTAGCAAACCACAAGCACAGCAAAGCAAAGCCTATCTAAATGTGAAGCAAGCTCTCAGAAAGACTAAGAAATGGGCTCAGCTGCCAGATTACAGGCCTCAAGAGACTCTTAATGGGCTACAGAGGCTGTCACCTGCAGGCTACTGTTTGGCTCAAATTCACACTGGCTGAAAGTTTTCACCAGATGATGACTTGCTGGTGGTCTGCCTAGAACAAACCAGTACCTTCCTACTTAATTGTTCTTCTAACTCTCACTAATTTTACTTTTGTGTCTGATTTATGATTTCTACTAACATACATTGGGATTTATTTTTTTTTAACAATTCATGCCTCTCTAGTAAATTTAAAAACCACTGGTGTGAAGAGGACACCTTTTGAAGCAGTCATTTAACTTTGCTCAAAAAGCCAATGGCCCACATATTCAAAAGCACAGGTCTCAATGCTGCTACAAGAAAAAGTATGTGAACACTTTTGTTCTTCCTGTTTAGAAACAGCTGGGGTTTGCCACTGATGTGGAACATGTTACTCATCACATGCTAAAACTCTACACAGGCAAAGCAGAGCAGTTTTATGAGAAATGTGGCTGAGCATCTTGCCCCCAACTTGTCTGGGGAGGGAGGAATATAATTTAATATAAGTGTGTCCACAGGGATTTGTAGCTTTTCCATTACAGTGCTCAACATGAGCAATGTATTTCATGGCATCCATGTTTTTACAGACTATTGCGATGAAACCACTCTGTTACTCTTGAAGTTGATAGCAAATTCACTGTATAGGTCAGTTCACTATATTCTGAAATGCATACATATTTCAGAACCATATATACCCACTGCCCCTCCCTCTGAAATGCACTGGTATATGAGGATGTATAAATAACAAGCTAGAGTGAGAGTCAAACATTTTTCCCTAAACACTTCCAAATATCTGCATTTAACTCATTGATGTGACCCCTGTTTAATTTCTGTGGCATTATACCTGTGCAAAACTATAATATCCCTGGCGATAAATCAGGACCAAGATTTTAATGTCCCATCCTGGTTTCATGAGGCATTAATTTAAGGTACCTCAGGAGCACTGGGCACTCAATCACTTCTTTTTTCTTAACTAATTAAAGAAAATACTTTAGCTAAAACCACAGCCTTTTGATGTGGGTTACTCATACCTTCCTCCCTCCCCCCGAAAATGTTCAGCATTAAGCATGTAAATCATATTGAACATTACCAACCTAAGGGGAAGTGACAGATGACTGTGACTGCCATTAAATGTTTATTGCATCCCTGCCATGTAATGCAATTAGATGGCAAAGAACATGTAATGTGTATTGCTCTGGTGGGAGAATGGGGAAATTATTGAATTTTCTCTCTTAATCTATTTATATCTTGCAGTGGGGGCATTAGGTAGATTAAGCTAGGGACAGTGCCCCCATTCAGTATGCTAAGTAGTGTTTGTCACTCGTATTATATGGCAGTGACAGCCAGGAGAGTCCCACACATTGACTAACACTGAATCAGGGGGAAAATGGCTGAAGTCTTCTGGTAACAAAATACTCTTTTAGTATCCATTCTTAAATGCTTCTCTTTTTCTCAAATGGGGGCAAAATGCCCATCCTCACTCACCCAAGCCACCAAAAACAAAAAAAGGAAAAAAAAATCATTATCTCTTGTTATTTCTTTCTTTTGAGGGACTGGTGCTACAGGAGTTCAACCTGCATGATGTGCTGCTTTAGGAGAACACTACTGTGCTCCTTCAACTGTGCTTTATATGCAGTTGGTTCTTTAGCCTCTGCTGAGACTGAAAACTTCAAAGCTTAATGAACTCGGCTTCACGGTAGCTTCTGGAGGTATAACAAGATAAAAAGGATCTTCATATTAAAGTGGGGGCATGAAGCCATTAGAAGGTACAAGTACAAAACCACAAATAAAAGCACAATTCAAATACCATTCCAGCTTTGCTATTAATACACACTCCTTGGCCTCTGAAAATTATACATTATTTCTGCAAACTCCAGCTCAGGCCCTATGTTTTCCTCAAGCATTTCCTGCACTGGCTTTGCAGCCTGACATCTGCAGCAGGCTCTGTTGGGGCAGAGGGAAGGTTACATGTCTCTAGCTCCTGCCACACCACAGCCCCAGGATCACATCCTGCTCTGTGGCAGTCCTGAGGCTGAAGTCTCAAAGACTCAGTAGGGATCTATCAGCAGGTGTTTTTCCAAAAGTTCATTAATCCTTCAAACATATGATCTCAAAACTGTCCTCACATTTTGCTAATTTGGGCCTCCTCAGCAGATTTCTAGTGTTTCCTGACTCGAGCATAGCAATGGTCGTTAATGACAGGCTAAGTGGCCAGCTGTGGCTCCTTAATACCTCACATAATTGCTGCTCTAACATCCTTCTCCTCCAAGCCTTGCATGTGTGTCTGAAGTAATGGATAGATAGGCCTAGAAACCAACAGCCTTTGTTCATCCAGACAGATCATATGTGGTCAGCAGCAATACAAGGCTTCTCTGGTGATGCTCTTTACAATGTGGCAGCACCATTTAAAGTGTAGTCTTTCTCAGAGGGTTAACTCAGCTCTTGCTCTCCTGTTTGAGCTCTGGGCCTAGCCCAGCACAGCCCAAGAGCCTACATGCTCTTCCTGAGCCTGTGTCTCCTCCCCTTGCTCTACGTGGGCAGGGGCATGTCTGGGGTTTCTGAAGCCCTGTTCCACTGCTCTTCATGCTGCAATCAGCTCTGCTCTTCTGACAAAGCTTCCCAGAAAGCTGTGGAAGAACGAGTCCGCCTGCCTGGGCCCATGGCAGAAGGCACTGGAAGACTGCTCATCCTCATGTGACAGCCTGTGTCCTCTAAAGACCCATAGTAGGGGAAATGAAGCTGAACCCTTATGCAAAGCCATGGCAGCCAACCCAGTAGCACAGCACAAACTGTGATTTATTTTGCTAACTGCCTCAGACAGCTTTATCTGCAGCCCTACCACTCTGCAACCCCATCACCCCGGCGCCCTTGTGCCAGGCACGGTGCTGCAGTCACAGCCATGCCTAGCACCCAGCAGCCTCAAACCAGCTCCAAAGGGCGTGTGGCTTCACATTTGGTGACAGAGAACTTGCAGCCCTGCTAGCACCGACTGCTGCGGCACCTCACGTGCCGAAAGCCTCAAGCTGCTGCTCTCACTGTTTGCTGATGCTTGGGGTGACACTTGGAGCTGCTGACACCTCCTTCAGCACCAAAAGCCAATAGCAGAGAAAAGTCTAGGCAGAGAAAGTTCCACCTTTGCTGGGCAGGCTGGCAACACTTATTATTGGATTACTCCTCTTGTGGATGCCATATGTGATATTTCAGGGGGATTCAAGTCACTCCACTTTAGGAACAGATCTAGGCCAGGAACTTGAAAAACAACGAGGACTATTCTGAACTCACCTGCTTGGCACAAGAAACTTAAGAGCCATAACTAAACTGGGCTTCCACTCCAAATTTACGTTTATACCTTAAAAACCTAACAAGAGCAAGGACCTTGCACGATGCCTTCATGCACCTCTCCAAGATCAAAGGACTGTAGATGTGGAAAGATTCTTTCCTGAGAGTAGGCAATTATCAGGTGAGACTGTAAGTGCCCATCAAAACCTGAACCATTCTGCTGCTTCCCACGGGCTTTGGAGCAATTCAGTTTTCACGCCTTTTGCTTTGTCAGATGAAATATCTGAATTGCTCTATCTAATGATGGGTGTATATTCATAATGAAAATCCCAGTCCTTCTCACAGGGTTGTTTTTGATATTGAGCACAGGAATGCTAAAAGTTTCCGACTGACACCTTTTCATTAAAGGGAGAAAAAACTGCACACATCTATCAAATCTCTAGATGCAATAATGTAATATGATTATTGCTAAAAATAAGATCAATTCATGGTACAAAAATCAATTCCAGCAATTTCCAGTGCTAGATATATTGCTGTTATGTCCTTTTGTGTACAGTATTTCAACTAAGTGAAAGCTGACACTCAAAAGCTCTCATATGAAAGCTCAGCTTTTCAAGAAACTAATGTAAAAAAAAATCTTCTCAAGCTGTTAAAGGGGACCAAATAGAGCTCTCCTGGAAAAAAAACCCAAGCAATATAAAGTCAGGAGCTGCAGCTGTTGATATGTGGGCAGAAGCCTTTCCACGCAGAAAGACTCACTCTCCTCCTATTTCCCAGCACTACAGTAATCTGCTAGCAGATTACTAAGCTGTAAAATATAAAGACAAAACATATTTTCTTGAATCAAGACAAGGGAAACTCAGTCTGTCTGCCTCTCAGATTTGAAAGATTAATAGTATTATGAAGGGAAGGTTTCACTACCACATGTAAACCATACCTGGAAAACCAAAGAGTGGAATAATACTCCTGTGGAGACAGTGAAACACCACTTTGAATTGGTAGATCATTGCATTTTGATATTTTTTGGCACTGCAGAGCATCTATAAACCCGTCATGCTATCTGATAATCTTTTGGTTTTCAACAGTACTGTACTAAAGGCATAAGTGAACAAAAGGCAGCCAGGGAATTATTTGTGAATTATATGATATTGGTATTCAGTAATTAAGCCTTAGAATTAGTTGGGAGAGGAGAGTATTAGACTTCAAAATTGCTCTACTGAGTACAATATTTGTCTTCTGTGTCAAACACATTTATTCAACTGAGTCATGCAGATCTGCTTCCAAGCTTTGAGACTTAATGCTTAGTGAAGAGCTTGAAAATGACTGATTCCAGCATTTACCATACACTCACAGCTGAAACCCCAGCCCCTTTTCATTCCCAGACTTCAGTAGGCAGGCAGGATTGTAAGAATTCTATCCTTATTCTCTATGTAGTAGTATATCCTGGTTTGTGTAATCTCACATAAAAATTACCTAATTCCCTGACTTCTTGTTTGACAGTATGCTTCCATAGGTAAATATTTTCTACACAGCCAATCTTGTTTTTACTGAAGCCAGTTTATGAAAATCCCACAAACTTCACACAGAGCTGTCAGACAGTAAATGTTTGTCCCAGACAGCTAAAACGAAGTGGTTCACCACCTTATAAAGAAGGTATCCATTAGAGCATAGATTTAACTGAAAATAAGGAAAATTATGGGCAACAAAGACAGGAATTCCATTGTAAAACTGATGCAAGGGACTATAAAACATCTGGAAGATGTTAGTGACTCCATGGGCTAAAATCAGAGAGCATGCTATCTATCCTCTGAGAGCTGATTATCCTTGACTTAAAAGGGGAGATAAAACCCCAAGCAAGATAGTGGATGAGTTGTTACTCAGTAAGCTGGCACTCCTCATGCAGGCACTGATAAAATACCAGAGGTAGGCTCTGACTGTGCTGGCTCTCCAAAGGCAAGACAGCCAGCCTGAGCTCCTCTCTGGCTGATCTGAGCATCACCACTGACAGTCACTCCAGAAACATGGCCCAAGAGCTGAAGCACTCCACAGCCTCCATCACTTATCACCACCACAGATACTCTGAGCAGGAAGGAACCAATCCCTCCTTATGATTTATCCTCTTTCTTCACCCCCACCCTCCCTCACTTGCAGAAAGAAAAGCTTTGTTTGAAGTCTGACAGATTTTACTGTTTTCCATTTTTTTTCTCCCTTAGAGAGATTTTCAATGTTCAGATATTTTTGTCTAAACAAATATTTGCAATTATAAAAGAATACTATACACTCAGATAAAATGCCTAATGAGATGACAGAAGCAGAATGAAGTGGCAGAAAGTGTTACAACTAGACTGGAAGACTACACTAACATATTTCAGTTGCTTTTGTCCCTACTCTCCTCTGATATTCTCCTGGGCACTCAGCAGTACAGATTCAAACAAGCTGAAAATCGGCCCTTCCCATCCTGTTCTGAAAAGCAAACAGTACTCTGCCACTGAAACAGATGTTTTTGTTGTGGGTTGTATTCATAATAGGAGTGTGTTGTGGAAAAGTCCTGGACAGGCTGGCTCGCTTGTCGCTTCCCTTTGGTGTTCTCTGAAAAGGTAACGCCAAGGTGAAGTCCCATCCCTGACAATGCTAAGGGAGGTCTCTCCACAGGCTGCTGTGAAGACAGGGTTTGACACCCACCGTGTCTTACCTCCACTTCATACCATTCCCCCTGCTTCAGATACCAGACCCACTTCACAAAACTTCTCAATTTTACCTGCCCCAGGCTACTACCGATGTTCCTTCTGACTTGTTCCCAAGACAAACCTGACTTTTATGGGCAACGTAAGTCAAAGGTGATAACAAAGCTGTTGAGATTTATGTTTCCTGAAACCAAATAACTCAAAGGTGAATCTCAAAATAACCACAGCAATCCTGATTGGTGCTGAAAAACAGCGGCAAGAAGATAAAGTAGTGACAATACATGAATTATCATGTTCTTCTTTACAAGTTATATATTGCTTTATTTCTTTCTTAGTTTTATTTACAATCCAGTCTGAGTATTATCCATCTATGTTTGATGGTTTGGCCAGTATTCATGGAACTATTTTCACGGAAAATTTTTATGTGCGCTTTCCTCCCAAAGTCTTTGTGTTGGCAATATACCATTTCACCTGGCAGGGCATACAAAATACTAAGAGCATTCCTGCTTCCTAGCTCTAGAAAATAGTAAATCGTAAGTATGCTAGTGACACCCTTAGATATGCAATATCTCTTAAACACAGATTTTCAGACAAATGATCAATCACACCACAACCCAATGGACTTTAAAGAATCACAAATAATTTCAGTGCTACCTTTTGCAGATGCTGAAAAGCAGTGGTGAGGATGACCGAAGGAATCACAGAATTAAATCCAGTGACACACTGACAAATATGCTAATCCGCATTAACGCCTCTGTTTGCTCTGGGAGATAAAAGCCATTACAACTAATGACAGAATCAGCCTTATCAACAGCATCCAGAGAAGCAACAAAATATTTGTATAGCTGCTGGGACAGCTTCTGAAAATGGTCTGCAGAATTCATCCAGAAGCTTTTTAAAATAAGTTTCCAGGGATAGTTTTTTTTTAAGATGGTCTCCGCACATGCAGAACCACTGCCAGAGGTAAACCTGCTGCTGTGACAACCTTTCAAAATGATATGCAGAAACAAAATATGGCAGTGAAAATCATGGAAATGGAAGGTTTGAGAAAATCCAAATGCAATCACATTCAAATCCAGAATATTGGGAAGAAGTGAAGGGCAGAAGGACATAGAGAACAAGGCAGAGATAAAACTGAAAATTATTTCATATAATCATAGGAAGAAGAAAAAGTTGGAAGGAAATGCTGAGATTATGCCAGAGAAACTTTAACATGCTCTAACATATTTCTGCTTTCATTTGTATTATGCTCAGGAAAGAGTGAGAACAGACAGCTTCAAGGGACACTGTCTAAATACAAAACAGAGAGCAAAACCTAGCAGCATGTCTTTTAAAAAAGGAAGGAAACATGCCAGTTCTCAGTTACATGCTTTCATTGGTCAAGCCCACATACAAAATAGTTTACACAACACCCCAAAGTTGCCTGCATATATTTTTGTAGTCAGAGAACAAGCCAACAGCTGAATTATTTTTGCTGGGAGACTCAAAATGACTGGAGAGCTTTGCCTCCCAGATCTGGTTTCCATGCCACTCTTTATTTGCCAATGAAGCCTTGACTATCAGCACACACTAATGAAGAATTTCCAGAACTCATAAAAAGCAGCAGGGTTTTTATCTTGCATCGGGGCTGATGCCAAAAACCTGGCAAATATTAGATTAATTAAACTACATATGCAAATATAACTAACAAAATGGCTGCGAGAGATTCAGGCAGAAAAACATACTGGTATATCCTGGTATACCTTCTGTATATGTTCTGGAGTATGTTTTGGATACTCAGGTTGTCTGAAGACTTTTCATTTAATATTTCAGGTTACAAACCAGAACCAAGTATGGTCCATTGCTCACCACATCAAACATCCTGGCTGTTTTGCTGTGTCTTTCATACCTTTCCTTGAAACAAAGCTGCATTTGTTAAGGACATTTTAAAACTTTTTCCACAGAATAACAAGATGACTCTAGTTGGAAGGGACCTTAAAGATCATCTAATTCCAACCTTCCTACCATAGGCAGGGACATATTTTACAAGCCCAGGTTTCTCAAAGTCCCCTCCAGCCTAGCTTAAACACTTCCAGGCATGGAGCACCTACAACTACTCTGGACAACCTGGTCCAGTGGCTCAACACCCTCACAGTAAGAGATTTCTTCCTACCATAAATCAGTTTAAAATCATTATTCCTTGTCCAAGCCTTTCACATGCCCTTGTGAAAATACCCTCTCCATCTTTCTTGTAGGCTTTCTTCAGGTACTGAAAGGCTACAATTAGGTCAGCCCTGAGCCTTACCTTTCCCAGGCTGAACAAACCCAATTCTCTCAGTCTTTCCTCATGGAAAAGGTGCTCCATCCCTCTGATCAACTCAGATCAACTCAGTTTCCCTTCTCTAGACTCATTCCAACAGGTCCACATCCTTTCTGTGCTTGAGTTCCAAGATATTATTAATGCATAATTGACTGACTATTGCAACACCTCAAAACATTCCACAGAAAGACATAGACTGGATATGGAAAGCACAGTTTCTCCAGGTCACTAGAAGTGGGCAGTTGTATTAGATACATGATTCTAGTTTCCCAGCTCAAACATTTGCCCTACCATGTATAAATTAAGTGAAGCAGATTTATTTCCAGTATAATGTACTGCACCATATATTAAATGACTGAAGCAGATTTATTATGTGCTAGATTTGAAAACAGCCTTTTAAAAAGTATTTTCAATAATCCCAGTATCAAAGCAAGATTTAGAGTGCTAAACTGTATAATAAAATACATTTAAGGAATGAACAAAACCTTAAACTATTTTTCCTACCCTGCATAAATGAATGGCATTTCTGAATTTAATTCATACATAGGCAAAGAACCCATACAAAATCTCACTGACACTGAATTCCAACTAGAATGTCTTAACAAAGACATAAGTGGTGTGTCTCTATCCATTAAAAACATAGTATTACACCAAAGAGAATGGAATATCCTCAGAACAACATAACACAAAGCAACTCCATTATCAGAAGTTAAAATTCTTTAATAATCTGACCTTGAATGCAACTGACAAGTAAAACTGACAAGTAATAATCTGACCTTGAATGCAACTGAACATTTTAACACTAAGAAATGTTTTGCACAAGGACAGAGTAAGACTGTGTCTCCACACAGAAGTCCTAGTGAGGGTACTGGAAGGGCAGTCAGAGGGTGGACAGCCTAAGGTGAGTCAACTCTATCATTCTTCTCCTTTCATTTATTCAGCACCTAGTACAGCATTTGGAAGAAACAATCTAATATTCAAAGGTAATATAGCTTTCTGATTTGGAAGAAATACAAGAAGAAACTCATCCTGTGCCAGGCAAAACCAATACCAGAAAAAGTAACCACCAAAAGAAAAGACATGAAAGTTGTTTTAAACATTACATCACTAATTTTTGAATTCAGTGTTCAGTGAATACCAGAGGATGAGATTCAGTTGGAGACCCCTGCCAGTTGTTTGCACAGAAGTAGCAGAAACATACCACGTACTAAAACTCCAGCTGTATCTTGGCCCAAAGCAAGCCCCATTTCTCCACCCAGCAGTTTCAGAAGTGTCTAGCACAGGATATCCCTTCAGTGAAAATTGTAACATAATTCTCTTTACTGTGATACTGAGAATCAGCCTTCCATGTCTTAACAGCAAAATAACGTTGTGAACTGTGACTTCTGCAAAGCAGGGATTTTTGGTTTGTGTGACCTTCTGTAGAAGGCGCAGGGCTCAGCTGGCCTCCCCCAGGAGTATCATGCAGTTTATTAGAGAGAAGGCCTTCTACAGTTGTGACAGAAATTAATACCTGAGGCAGTTCCTACAGGATTTGATCATCAGGGTGTCTTGTGGATTGTGCATAACTCACATTGTTACATGAAGCCTGCAAATTGCCACATAGGGGAAAGGAAAAAGGGGGAATGATTCATGCATGGGCAGGGATGCTTTTGACCAAAATGCCCAGTGCGTGGAACACAGACAGGAAAAAAAGCCAAGAATACTTTAAAAGCCACTGCAACAAAGTGACATTTTGTAGCTATATAGGGATCTTAACCAAGACTGAACTCTTGTTCGGCACTTCTAAAGTGGGGGGTTTTTGTCCATTTGTCTAAAATATGTTGCGTTCTTGGCTGAAGTTGTGTGGAGTTAATTTTTCTTCCCAGACTAGTCAAATGAGTGTGATTGCTTAGGACATATCTTATCTAGGCTGCAATCCCTTGCTTCTGAACTTGGGAAGAATCTGACTTGCCTCTTCAAGCATGTTTGTTGCCAGAATTGCTTAACCCTAGCGGTGTTTTTGTGCAGGACATTGTCATGTGGACCCAAAGGTATATTACAAGGTAGTAACAAAGATATTCTCAAATTCAATAGCAGGCAGAAATCTCACTTAGCCTGGAGAAGTCACCAGTTCTACCCTGGGGTCCAGAGAAGCCCTCAGCATCAAAGGAACAAGAAAAACAACCAGGCTTGTAATAAAGGTCATCACTTCTTAACTTCCTGCAGGTGAGATGTTATGAATGTTAATGGATTTACAAACTGATGGGAAGTGCTGAGTAGCAGGAGTCAATGGAGTCAGGGGGTAGGTGCAACCCATCCAGCGACCAGGGCCAAGGCTTTCAGAAACTGTTCATGATTTTGCCCAATTCTACCATGGGATCAAAGCACAATGTATGCTAGGGAAGTCACACAAACTTCTTTAAGAGGAGCATCCTCAGGTCAGTACTTATTTTTCCCCTTTGCTATACTTTTTCCACATCACAAATCACTCTGCTGGGCAAACTGCAGAAGCCAGGCAGAGGGCCTAGGCAGCAGCACATGGCAAAGGCCTCATGACAGCTCTTCTTTTCTGACAGACACATCAGCAGCACCAGGCACAGATGTTTGGCACAGGTGTGCTCACCTGTAGGCACGCAGATCTTGGTGTGTGCAGCTCAGGGGCAAAGGAAGTTGAGTCAGTCACCAGGACAGCAATCCTAGCTGTGCCCAGGCAGCCAAAAGGACTTCCTCATCGGACTGCTGCATGTTCCTCCATTTGACTGGTGCTCTGAGGCACTGAAAGCTTTGTTTGCACTCATTCTTTTTATCAGCTGGATTGAGCAGAAGCATTTACAGACACCTCAGCACTGTCCCTCCTGCTGCCCAGCCTGGCCACCAAAGCCATCGCACACTCCCAAGCTGACTCACAGAAAGAAAAAGTAGGCATTTCTGGAGCACATACTATGTTTGCACAGGATTGCTTAATCTCAACTCTTTCCCCTCATGTTTCTATCCATCCATTTGTCTTTTTGGTCCCTCTGTCTTTTTTCCACTGTTTTCTGTTACAAAACTCAGTGTCTGTTTTCCTGAGTATGTACTGCCTGGAAATGCAGTTGAAGACAGTGTATACAATTGTGCTTCCTCCTTATATTATGACTGGAGTGCTGCAATCCAAAAAATTCTTGGCATCCTTTATCCCTAAATCTTCTTTTGATCAATAAATAAAAGAATTCTGCAGCTTATATGAAGTGGATAGAAACTAGGTATCATCATACAACAAAATGTTTTTAACTTTCAAATATATAAATCTATTCACGTGTTGACATATGTGAATGCAAAGTTTAACCAAAATGTTCCATTAAAAGGAAAATAACCAAACCCCTATCCTTTGTGTTATTTACTCATGAAAACAAAACGTAACATGTTCATATGTCTCTTTTGGATTCACTTACATCCTGCAATACATTTTAGACATTTCAGGTAACCCTGCAGTTTTTGTACAATTATCTCAGAATGTTACTCCAGCTCTTTCCTGGGGGTGCTCCACACAGGGAGATTCAGTCAATGGAATTTGTAGGTATATCTTCCAAAGGAGAAAATGGAGAGACTCTAATGTACTGCAGGTATCCACTGTCCTCCAGTGCAGACACAGTTTCATAACCACCAGAGCCTGAATGGTTCTCAAATCATAAACCAGAAAATATAGCATATACTATGACTTAAAAAATACATAAAGGAGAGCTGTCTTGTACCTGTTTCCTGCACTGAGAAAGGCAGCAACATCCAGCCCTCAGTTTCATGGCACCTAATAAAAGTGCAAGAGCTTAGCCAAAGACCAGTTCTGTATTTTGGGATGTGTCTCTTTACAGACTGATTTTGTAGTGCTCTTTATCAGATGGGAGTTCCAAATGGGGAAGGAAAGCCATGCACACTCTGGGCACAGACAAAACCTTGATGTGCTATCTCACACCCCTCCCACAGCTCCACAGCACTCACCATCTCCAGCCAATTCTGCCCTCCTCAAATACAACTGGTGCCTGATACAGGGCTGAAGAGATGACACTTCTCTTGAGCAACTGCACAGAGACCATGAAGAACTCTCAGGTATGCAGATTTGAATGCTGCAGTATTGCAGCATGGCTGCTTCATATGAAGCCCATCACAGCCTTCTCCTGAGCACAGCCCCCATGGGGCACAGAGGCAGTGGCACAAATGAATCTCCTCACCTTCACAGCTAAAAGAGAGTTGGAAATGATGTGGGAAGACTTATGCATCTGGTGAGGAGAAAAGGAGGCTTTTATGAAGGGAGTGAGTAACAGAAAAGCTATGTAGAAGCCCCATTAGAGTTACTGAATCTCACGGCTGTGGGCAAGCAGGCTGAAGTAAACCACACAGCATGGAGCAAATCAGGCAGGACTGGTCCTCAGAGGCACTGGCAGAGCTGGACCAATGGCTCAGCATAACAGGGCTTCTCCAACTGGGTATTAGGAGCCCTACTCCTACTTTCATCTGTATCTTGCTGACTGCTGGTGAGGATGAGTGGCAAAGCTGAGCAGGGCCAGCAGCATTTGAGCTGGACACAAATCAGAGTGTAGTGCAAAAATCCAGCACCCAATTCCTACATTCTCCATAGCCTTTTCATGGAAATAAACACCACCATCAGCCATTTTCATACCACAAATTGCTTCCATGTTTTCTGGGAGCCCACCAGAGGGGAATTCCTGTGTCTGCTCACTCCCCAGTCTTGCTTCCCGCTCCTCTGGTTTCCATTTAAAATAGAGATAATTATACTTGCCTCTCTCCAGTGTGTTTTTCCTACTGCAAATAAAGATGCACAGTATTCACTCAAAGGCATCTGAGCTTTCACTATGCAAAGGCACCCTTTTCTCAAGGGGCATGAGCTTTGTATTTCATAGCCAAGATGACCTTCATTAATTTCAGTGGCATAAAAAGAAAATATGTTTAAGAAAGTAATGGAACAATGGACTGAAAAGTCATCCCAAATTTTATTATGCGAAGTTTTTAAGTTAGTGGATAGGTTTTTTAATCCAATGTGTCATATTTAATGTTCTACCAAGCCAAATCTGTAGATACCCCCAGTTCTTGATATTTCTTCTTCTGCTAGTTTAGTACACTGGGTCAAGTGTGACTACTGTTTATTTTAGCTTTACAAAATTGATCCCAGCTTCATATTTTTGAGACAGATTGGTCCATTTTGGTACATTTCCAGAATAAATCCTGCCTGTTCTTTTAAAGTGAGACAGACTTTTGACATACCACCATTTTGACTGTGGAAGGCATTTTTGGCACACGTAGTGAGCGATTGACTTCTCTGCATGTTTTCATAGTGATAAATATGTGGTACCATTAGGCAGGAAAACAAAGTGTCCCCCCCCACCAAAATTTCTGCTAAGCACATTTCAGAGAGAACGGGTTAGTACAGATACTTCATGCTCTCTTTTCTGTGCTAAGAGGTATTTAATTCCATAAAATTCACTCCCTCCCAGATAATTTAAACCAGCAAATGGAACATTCTACTTTCCCTTTTCTGCACATGTAAAAAGAACAGGCAGTCTTGCCAAGGTTAACTATACAATCTTGTTAGGCTTCTATAGATTTCATTAATGCCTCATAAAAGAGAATCAATAAAACTCCTCACACGTCAATATAAAAAATGACCTTTCGATTTACTCTTTAGGATACAAAAAAAAGAGAATCTTAATCAATAGACATTGTCAAAACTTCTCTGATAAGAGCTCCTGCAACAGGGAGTTTAGATTAAGAGTTCTTCAGAAAAGTTGTGTTTCTGGTCTGAACTCCTTCCTAAAGATCTGGTTTTGATCCTATTGGGAAACTTTGCTAGGACTACTCATTTTAGGCTACACATAACCTTGCAAGACTGCATATTAGAACTGTGGGATTACTCACACACTGAAGCACAGATCTTTGTATAAGTGTCATCACAATTCAAAGATTAATAGGACTGCTCACAAGGGAACAGATTTATACAGAACAGTGCGTTTAATCCCACTCTTGCTTAAAATTTTCCTTTGACATGTTTCCTTGTGCTTGAAAGTGCACAATGCTTAAACTGACTTTTTCAGTTCCTTTCATGTAATTTACAGCTTAGCATACCCAGCAACTGCACCAAAATGACATTTTCCTGAAACATCCCAGCAGGAGAGTTGGTAAAAAATAGCTCTGTCCTGGCACCAGTGTCAGCATTCAAAAACAAAGACCTCATGCACAGTCTTTTCACTGATACTTTCAATCTATTTTGCTCCAAATTCCTTACTCAGACAGCCTGTGGGATCCCACTTTACATTGTCTTTAAGTTCTACAGTGTCCTCTCGCATTCAAATATGTTAATGACGTATTTTTAATGGCTATATGGACCAATTCATAAAATTGTTCCACGTTCCCCCTCCCACTTCTGCAAGTTATCTCAGGTGGATAAGGAACAGTCTCACATTAAAAACAAACAAACAATCCAAACCAAACAACAACATCAAGAGATAACATGGTGGCAATAGTAAATAATTTTCTTCTTTTCAAGTACCTCTGTTGCTGAATGTACCTCCCAGCCACAATATAATAGATAGTTCATATGGATAATGACACGTTTATTTAAAAAAACACAAAATTCTAAGTTCATGTGACTTTTCTTTTGGTTTTCAACAAGTTTTTCCTCCCTGCCTGCCTTGGGTCACCCTGAATAGTCTTCCAGAATGAACTGAGGATCCTGATGTCCTTCCTGAAGCAGGGAAGCCCAAAGACTTATGTCAGGGCCACATTCAGTCCACTTGATAGTGAACAGATAGTGGTGTGGGATGATTGTGGAGCCACTCACAGTCACTAGGCCAGACCAGCCTGCTTTGTGTGTGCTGGTGTCCTAACAAGATGGAGCAGCAACTCCTTTATCATCGCCTTCTCCTTCTCAAGTGTCCATGCACAACATACTCGACCTTTAAACAGGCTGCCTGCATGCGTTTGTATGCATCTGTCTTGTGGCTTTGAAGTAGCTGGTAAACACATACTGCTCTGCTTCTGTCTTCCTCCAGCCTCAAATCCTACAGGTTTGTTCCCATCCCAAGTTTTCGTGCAAGAGAAAAGCATGTTTAGTCTGTTCCTTGTATTTTGAGGGAAGATGCTTGAACTACTTTACACAATGCAATATTTGGCCTTCCACCCAGGAAAATAATAAAGCCTACAGTGCATTCAAAACTCTTAAGTCTACACAGAAATGTATGTTTTCCACTGTTACTAATATTTGAAATCATTAATCCTAACAGGTTCACTTTTTGTGTGTTTTAATTTTCCGTTTCCTACTTTGAGAGAAGACAAAGAGGACAATCAAGTTTTATTTCTGTTTCTGTAAATACCCTCTAAAGATGATCAAAAGTGACCAGTCATTGCCACAGCAAGGAAGATGGTCTTGATGGTACACAGTAAATCGATCTCAGATTTTGTTCAGAAGTAAGGTGATGTTCTCAGAACAAAAAACTGCAGAGAGTTGGGGCAATGTGAACATACAGCCTCTTCATTTTAATTACTAAGTCTTTGAAGAGGCTTTGCATGAGTGGGATCACAGGCGATTGCAAAAATTTCCAAAGATTTTTTTTGTTTTAAATAAAAAGCTTCAAACAACTGATAGTCATAAACCAGCACTGTAACCAATAATTGCACTTCTAGATGCCTATCTTTTCTTTAGGCTCTCCTAAGTGGGACAAGATCTTGTAAAGATACAAACATTTTCCTCCTCATTTTAGTGGTAAATAATCTCTCTCTTTGTTAACATTGGGACTGCTCTCTGATGTACTTTGCAGCATCTGCTCCCTTTTTTCCCCAGTTCTTTTAAAAGCATTCTTAGAGTCATGGAAATTTTTTTCTGTCCAAACAGACCAGATAGAAATCTCTCCTCCAGGAAAGAGTTTTACAGAAACCCTGACTGTTAACAACCCTCAGCTGGAGCAGAACTGAAGCACTCAACTCAGGGAAGCTGTGCTCGTTTACACAAAATGAGAGGTTCAGCTGCAAGCATATTTTGTGAAGTCCAGCTCTTCTATTTAGTTCACCATTCTGAGCATAATCAAGAGTTTCAAAACCTAGAGCCTGCAGGCTGAAATTTATCAGTAACAGATGGGACTAAACAGCACACACAATTTACCTATGTACCTAAATAACATAATATATATTTATAAGCATAAATAAAACAGCTGGTCTCCATTTCCTCACTAATGAAAACACCCTTGGCCTTCCTGAACTCCAGACCTACACTGCCACAACAACTTGGTCTTTAAACACACAAGTCATATCTGTTGGCCTGAGTCATGAAAATCTAGTGTTGCACAAATTTTCATTAATAATTTTAGCTCTGTCTTGGTTTCAGGTGGGATAGAATTAGTTTTCTTCCTAGTAGCAGGCATGGCACTTTATTTTGAATTTAGGATGAGGCTAAAGGTGGCAACACACTGATGTTTCAGGTGTTACAAAGTAATGTTTATACCCAGTCAAGGACTTTTCAGCTTCTCACTCCGCCCTGCCATCAAGAAGGCTGGGGTGCATAATTTGGGAGGGGATGCAACAAGGCCAGCTGACCCCAAAAGGTTTATTCCATACCTTACCACTTATGATCAGTATATAAGAGAGGGGGGAAAACCAGACAGGGGCTGCTGCACAGGAGCTGGCTGGGCATCGCTGGGCAGGTGAACAATTGCACTGTGCATCACTTGTTTTGTATATTCTATTTTATTGCGGTTATTAATATTGCTGTTATTTCCCCTTCCTTTTCTGTCTTATTCTATCTCAATCTATGAATTTTACTTCCCCCTCCACATTCTCTTCCCCCATCCCACAGTGCGGGGATGGAGTGAGCCAGGGGCTGTGTGGTGCTCACTACCTGCTGTGTTAAACCACAACAGGCTCCTACAGCAAGGCTCATGCTGTCAATTAAATTATGGCAGCAGCTGAAATCTAAAGGTCACATCATCTAATATGAAACAACACAGCACTTGGTAAACAGCACAAGTCAGAAGAACTAACTTTTGAAGGTCGGACTACTGCTAGGTAAAACGACGAACTCTTGCAGGTAAGTGCATCTTCCCAGTGATATTTCATAGGCAGGAAGACACTTCCTTAGCAAGATACGTGCATGAAGCTTTAAGCTAGGTTTGTGGGAAGTAAACACATAGGCTTTTTCTAAACACATAAGCTATTTCAGTCCAGAAATTTCTTGTGGTTAGTTAATTATATATACTAATAACTTCCCAATGACAGTGTCTGGATGCAGCCTGCATATACACACAACAAAGCAATTTAATATTGTTCATTCACTACGATGTTCTCAAGCAATGACTGACATTTCAGTGCAAGTTCTCATACTTGAAAAATAATAATAGATAACTTTTCTCATAGAAAGTTATGAATTGGGACTTGAGCTTTCCAAAATTTAAGTGCTCCACTGAGGAACCCCTGTGATCTCTCTAGAGAGAATGACTTGCTACATACTTTGCAGCAACACATTTGCAAATCATATCCATGGGTCCCTAGGTGCCTGTAGGATGATGATAGGGACACCTTATACTGATTGCAAGTACCACCATGTAGGTTTACACAGACCAAAATATGCCGATGTATCTTAAAATATTGACCATCTAAAAGCAAAGCCAAGGAGCTCCCCTTATACAAACAGGCTTTGTGTATCTCTCAAGGATGGAGGGAGAAAAAATAATAACTGCTATGACATATCCTAATGTTATTTCCTAACTCATAATCATGGTTAGCTGTGGATTTTATTTTGGGGACTGGGCTCCTAAGCTTAAGAGGTTCATAGCTCAGAGGGGTCAGCACTTCTGAGGAGCCTGGCACAGTTTTGGGGACTAATGATTTTTCCAGAGAGTGTAAGGGCAAAAACATTTGAAAATTTATGTCAACTATTGCAGGGGAATCCAACTGCAGAACAAATTCCCAAAATGGATATTTTTCAAATTTGCCTTTCTAAATATTACTTTAGTTACTTTATTTCTTATTTTATTTTAGAGGATAAAGAAAATTTCCAAGTAAACAAAAATTGCAAAACCTTGTCTTCTGCACAACTACTTTTTAAGGCCTTAGCTTGGTGCGGAGTAAAATGACTTGAGGAATAATCATAAGCTTTTTTTGTGAAACTTCAAGACACTTTTCTTAACAGGACATACCATGCACACAGTCTGCGTTCCCAAAGATGATTTAGTAGCCTCATGAAACCCCAAATATTCTGCAGTAGCCAGACAATCGGTCACATTTTCTTCCTTCTATTTAAATACTGGTTCAAAGCCTTTCCAGAAAGAGGGGGCCCAGTACACAATACAGTATCACAGGTCCCCCAGCAGTCCACTACAAGCCTGGCTCCTGGTCACTTTTGGTTTCCCAGCCCTCTGGCAACCTGAATTAACAGCATAACCAGCTACCTTTTAGTGGTTTATGCATGTCTTTTAGGCTTGGTTTACAATACACAGACATCCAGACAGATAAAAATAGTAAAACTTTGAGAAAGACAAAGAGTATTGGCACTGCAATGCCTTTTCCAATGAAAAATATTCATGGTTGTATGGAAGCAATTGTCCCATGCCAATGTGAGTGGCGTCATTTTGTTAGCTCCAGCATAATTTAATTACATAATTTTCCCAGCTCATGAATGTGTATATATTTACTTTTTTATAATAAAATACAGAAATTATTTTTTTAAATAACTTTCAGGCAAAGTAGTGCAAGAGATTAGGAAGGAACATATGTTAGAAATCATTTTTGACCTATGCTTTATCCTCACAACCCAAAAGTGGATTCAGTATTAAAATCAAAGCACTCTAAGTATATTATGAAATATTTACAGCTGTTATTACTGCCTGATTTATGTGTGCCAGAGACCAGATTATTCAGCTGGTTTCACAAGCAATATGTCAGTAAACAGGATTTTGTTTGGTAATTATATTAAACATGTCCATATAAGCTTTGAATTAATTATAAACTGTATTTTACTGTACTTGATAAAAGCACTAAGCAGCAAGAACTAACGATGGCAAAGAGGTCTCCTCTCATTTTCAATAAAGCTTTCCATGTGAAAATCTGTCAACATGAAAAAGTTGCTGCTTGTAATTAAAACCAGGCTTTAGTTCAGTACTATGTTTACATGTTATGTTCCAGAAGGGGGAAAAATGCAATTAAATTACTCTCCTTAAACCCTGTGGTTCACAAACACACAATCTGCTCTGGGCACGCTACTGATGTCAGCTCCTTCAGCAAGGAAGACACAATCAGGCTTGATTGTGAACGCATGACACGTTTGAGAGTTTTGCACTACTAACACAGCCTGGTGAGAGTGCAAAGGCAGCCCTTGAGATACAGTCACGGGATGTTTGCAGTGGGTTTGTCTGCCCACATCAGGCATTTTAGCTCTGTTCCTGTCAGTACTTGCACAAGGCTTTGCTAATGCACAGATAATGACACAGCAGAGGTAGAGGTTACAGCAGTACTTCACCAGACTTGGGAGAGTGTCAGTGAGAGACTCATCACCCCTCTGCTCCAGCTCTCACTTTAACTTACTAAGCCACTCCTTGCCTGTCTCCAAAATGGAGAGCACAAGGTCTATTTTCACAGCAGAATTCAAAGTGACTTCTCTGAATTAGACCCCCTGTCAAACCATGTGCTGAACTGTGCTTCTGTGGGTGCCAAGACCACAGTACTGGGACCTCAGCCTGCTGGTTGCTTCTGAAGATGAACAGTAAGCTCCTCACCTGTAACACTCCTCAATACCAAGCACACACACTGTTTTATCACATTTTTCAAACCTTTTTTTTGATACATAGAGATGAATGCTATTTGCTGTGCCACTGGTTAACTAGAATTTCAGACCGTAGGATACAAACATATCTTGACACATTTAAAGGTTTTCATACTACTGCAGTGAGACACATTTCCTAAACATCCAGGAAACAACCTCCTTGCATGGCAACCCAGTGCTCCACATGAGAAAGAATCTTACAGACTTCAGTATAAACTTCTCTCAAACAAGGTCATATTATATTCAATGATAAAAAAACAAGCAGATAAGCAGCTCTGTGCTTATCCTGTATTACAGAAGCTGTACACTAGATTTGTTAATCTAGCTTTAATTCAGAAACCTGACACTCCCTGCTTCTCTTGTATCCATTTTTGTTTCTCATTAATGCAACCAGATGGTGACTTCAGTTTGATTACAATTCTGCCTACTTTAATGTGAACTCTTCATCTTACTACTATCAGATGACATTTGCTTTTCTTAATGTACATAGTTTTAGGAAAAGTACAGAAGTGCTATTGCTGTGTTACATGAAAAAATCCAATATACATTTAGCTGACATAGCATCAGCTGGTGTTTAAACTTGGCTTAGCTAATGGACTTTTAATGTCAGTGGGGCTGTGTGCAGTTACTGGCTATTAGCAGGAATGGGCCCTTTCTATAAAAATCACTTTTCCTCAAGTGTGTTGTTTGAACATTCCTTCCCCTGATTTAGTGACTGTCACCAAATACAAAACAAATGCAAGGACGCTGGAATCTACTGTTATCTTTAAAACCAACTTAACCTCAGCCTGGCCTCTACAAATGAAATATGTTCTGCAGTGGTACTAGTGAATACAAAACTTCAAAGACAAAAGATCAAATTTTCCTTGCCTTGCTGCAGTGAGTAAGTTCCAAATAATCCAGTGAAAATAATTAGACAAAGTAAATTTGATCACAATACTGTTACCTANAAAAAAAAAAAAAAAGCAATGAAATCAAGAAATCAAGTACTGGTAAAAGAAGCTGATCAGTAAAACAAAGCAGATTACTACTCCACACAAAGTCACTTTGCCACTTAAATTAATTTTCTTTGCAAATATTTATCATAAATTCAAATTCAAAACTTTATTCTTGAGACCACAAAATGATAGAAATATTTATAAAGTAAGTAATTAAATTAGGCACTTTAATTATTTTTTTAAGATTTGGAAGATTTTATCTAATAGCCATGTTTACTACAAGGAATTAATATATAACTTTGAAGGGGTGGAGGGAAGAAGAGGATTCATACAGAAATATTTCAGGACAAGAAAAGGACAAAAGTCAGCAGCTGAGCAATTTTGCCTTTTCCAGTGCTCCTGAAAGGCATATGGCACTTCTCATTCTACTGCCTGCATAAGGATAACAACTGCTTTTGTTACCAGCTACCAGGCTGAATTCCTAACTTAAAACTTCGAAACCCATGCTTTTAGTGGCAGAGGTCTTTAGTTCAAAAACAATTGCTAAGGCAGGAAATTGCCACACATTTGTGTGTAACAGATATTTATGTGGATATCTGCCTACAGTTGGTGACATTTGGCTGTCAGTGTTCTTATCTAAAATATCATAACAAAAAGCCAAGCATAAAAGCCATCTACCTGAAAGAATCTTGCCACCTTGTTTTCAAGTGAGGCACCATGTTAATCTCTTTACAGGAAAGAGTCACATTGCCACATGGAAAGGAAATGGAAAGCCTCAAAGTTATTCAAATTATCCCACTTCAAAAATAAATACCAAAGCAAAAAAGAAACAACCTCATGAAAAAACTTGCTACCAAGTAAGATGAGATCAAGGTCTGTTCATCTTAAGAGTCTCACTCTACTGTGTCAACATATTTTTAACACAGAAACAGATCAGCTTCTGGCATGTGCTGGCTCTGAAATTAATGCAGCTGCATTTGGTGGTGGTCATAGCCTGGCCTTGTACCACATAAATCTATCCTTGGTATAAACATTAGGCATTTTAAAAAGTAACAAAACAAAAGGGAATTGATAGTGAAACTGACAGGTCCCAGTACTGAACTTTCTAGCTACAAACTTTCTAGTTACTTAGGAAGTAAAAAATTAGGAACTTCCTATTTGCTCCAGAACAGCTATTTTGCATGACAAAGAGAAGGAAAATCTGCACTCCTATTTTTGCCAGCAGAGTTTTGCTGCATAAGAAGATTGCTGTATTTTGTTTGAGCAAGGGACCAAAAAAGTTACCCTCACCTTCAAAACTTGTGAGGAAGCTGTTCAAAAATAGAAAGGAAGTCCCTCAAGCTAGGTTTTAAATATCTACATGAAAAGAATTTGTAATGGGGACTATGATTTGTCATAAAATAGTGCAGCTTTGGGGCCAAAAACTTCTGAGCAAGGAATACAAGTATTTTGAATACAAGTGAGACAATTCAGCAAGATTTTCTGTGAACAGCACTTGTAGAAGGGCAGAGTCTTCCCCATTTAATTACAAACCCATTCCTTAACTAGACTGAATTCTAGTTTCCACAATGAACTCTCATTTTGAGATCAAGTGGCCAAGTTTAACAGAGCAAACTTTATCTCTTCCTAGGTGAAAACACCAGAGAGTTTTATCCTATTAACAGAGGTTCATGCAGCAGGGATTTCCCTACAATCTAATCTGAGTTCAGACATGAAATTTCTGTCTGAACACCTCACTGTTTGCCTGTTAGCCTCAGCTATTCACTTTTAGTCACAGCCACTCATCTTTTGTGTGTGCAGAGCAACCAGACAGACAGACAAAGTTGTGGGAAAAGGGAAAGGTGAGAGGGACACACCTGTGCTGACTCCATGAGCAACTGGCAAAATGCAGAGATACACTAATGAAAGAGAAAATTCATTCCTACTAAGGCAGTATGCGCATCTGTACTTGGAACTACTCCTGATAAGTGCCCACACTTCAGTCAGAGTGGGTAAATGCAGCACCCATGAGAACAGAATTAATCTCAGCTTGCTATTCTGTCACACTTCTTACTCCTTGATTTCAGTATGACTGAACTGCAATTAACCTCATACAGCAAGAATCTACTTTATTTTCACTCACTATGTAAACTTTCCAGTATAAACACATATGCTGGGAGTGCATAAGACAAGCAATGTATTTAAACTACAGATACATAATATCTGTATGAGAGAAGTGCAGCAATTCATAGTCCAGCCATTATTTTAGCAAACTGATGGATGGAAATAGCTCTCCAAGAAGTTCTGAATTACTAATAATCCTGTGGTGATCCCTTTTCACTGTCTCATGTGAAATGCACTAAAATCAAGCAAAGAAACACCTGGAGAGCAACTATCAGTTCAAACAAATTTCCGAAATGGCCGCAATAAAATCAACATCTTCTGACAGATCATTCAAGGCTTTCTTGCACATTTCCTTGTATCTAGCTGATGAAATTCAAGATTTCTCAAACAATTGCATCCCATACTCAGGGGACCAAGAAAAATGCCAGCTTTCCTTTTTCTCAAAGGATACACCGCTAATCCACTGAGATTAACATTTGAACCTCTCACTCAATATAAGACTAAGAAATAAAGCTACTTTACTTCTTGAAAATAACTAAAAAGGGATTGGCAGGAGCTACCTAACAAGAAAATGCTCAGCTGTTGCCAGGCCAGTGAAATCTATCTGAGCTCCTTAGCATAATTGTTGAAAATGTTCCTGCAACAAGAGAAAAAAGATACTGATTTAATTGCCTAGGCAACCTCACAGCTTTTATATCTCTTAAGGCAACGGCTTCCTCTGGAGCATAAGTTATTCAATCAGATGAATGAAGTAGAGAGTAACATAGTTCTGAATCGCAGATTAAACCCAAATGAAACAAAACAGCCCAGGATAGTGATCCTTGTTCCATTTACAACAGTGCTTCAGTCATGCGCTTGATCTGCTCTTCCTCCTTCCAAATTTGAGATAACACTGTGGATTGCATTGGGCAAAGCAAACCCTTCCAAAATGGCTGCCACCAGAAAGTCAGAGTTTCTAGGAAGCATCCCTGTTCCTGAACCAGCATATACTTTTGCCTTTGTTTCTTTGTTCTGGTTCTGGCCAGCAGATGGTTAATTTTTGCAGCAGCCAGGAGGAGGCATGGCTAGGCCCCAGAGAATATACCAGCTCACTTAATTTTCCAGGGATGAGATGAAGGGCTCTTTTCCAAGTCTGGGTAGTGGCAGAGGAGCAGTCAGGCATTGCTGTGGTCGGGGAGTTTCTGTGTGAATCATTTGCCTCTTTCTCGGACCTTCTGCCATCGGTATTGCTGTACATTTTCTCATCTCACTGCTGATCCTGGTAAGCTGTTCTTAGCTCAAGCCATGATCTTTACACCGTGTGCTTCCAATTCACCATCCCACCTCAGGGTAGGGGAGAATGAAGGAGGGAGAAAGTGAGCAGCACATGGTTTGGAGGGTCCCAGTGGGATTGGGAGTACCATTCTGAGGAGTACCATTCCTAACCCATGGCATCCTTTTATACATTTGTCTAGATTACAGCAGATATAAAGAAACTATTGGTGAGACTCAAGAAATTCAACATTGAGAAGGTACCTGAGAGCCTTCTCAACACAACATTTCCTCTGTAGCATCCTCTCTTTCTTCAGACTAGAAGAATGGACTGGAGCACCAGAGTCTTGGCTACTCAGAAAACTTGAGCTCAGGTTTTTGTTTCCCTTGCACATTTCTCTGCACACTTAGTCAATTCCCCCTAGACCTCTCCACAAAACAGTGATAAATACAGCAAGCTTCCAAATGCAGCAAAATAGAGATTGAATAACTAAAGCAATGTTACAAATAAGAACTTCCCATTGTCTCCAGAAATGCAAGCACATAGTAAAGCATTCCTAAAGACACAACTGCAGATATTCTCCACAGAAGGCATCACCAACTCAGACAAGCATGCACAGCTTTTTTGGGAGTCTCTGTTGTCCTGCCTGTGTAGAACTCACAACAAAGGAAAGTGAGAATTCTGAGGAGGTGCTGAGGTACTGCAGTATCACATGCAGACAAGGGAGATGTCCCTGCCTTGATGGGGCTGTTGGGCTGCCCTGCAAGCTAGAAAAGCACTGCCTGT
Source organism: Cisticola juncidis (assembly GCA_013400215.1). Lineage (NCBI taxonomy): Eukaryota > Metazoa > Chordata > Aves > Passeriformes > Cisticolidae > Cisticola > Cisticola juncidis. The sequence continues at coordinate 601,517 of VXBR01000130.1, read as the reverse complement.
ATTTAGGGAGCAGCAAAGGCACTCACCTAAATTCAGCATTGCCTGACACTCCTTGGTAAAAATAAGGGTATGTCTGACACCACTGAGAATCTGGGTCTCCATCTCAATCTGCATCACAGTAAAATCAGTGTGATTTGCCAAAAAAAAACCCCAAGATAAAACAAAACAACAACAACCACCCCTCCCCCCAAAAAACAAACAAACAAAACAAACAAAAAACAAACCACACCAAACACAAAACAGCAAGATCTAGAGAGCACTGTAAATATATGCCTTAACCAGGACTGTAAATGAAGTCTAACAGTGAGGTTTTTCACTAAGCTGGTTGAAATACGTGGAAAGAATGTATAATGGAAATGAAAACCATTGTTGTCAGAAGACTTCACAACTTTTTAATTTCTTCATTTTCACTGAAAACCTAACACATTTTCAGAGATCATAAATACAAATAGTTTGGACAGTAGGATAAATAGCCAGGGCTTTTCTCGAAAATAACTGAATCTTTCCTGGTTTTGATTAAGAATTCTTTTTTTTTTCCAACCTCCCCATAGCAAATAAAAAAAGAGGAATCTTTTTTTTCTCCTCTGTTTCCCCCCTAGATTTTCCATGTTGATAAAAAGCATATTTCTAAGTGAGACTGTTTTTGCATTAAGTTCTCTCTGCTCAGCCCAAACTTTGAGGTAATGTCCCAGGCTATAAAGGGACTCCCCGAAACCTGGTGTTTGATGACTTGGGAGGAAATCCCATGTTTCCTGCTTAACATCCATGTGATTTGGGATGGAGTCATAAAAGCAAACAGGAGGTTGTTCTAGTGATGACTACCTAGGGAGAAAGCTACATACAAGCATCTCTGAGGTTACTGAAAGCTGGGAAAATCTCTGGCAGCTCCTGCCCACTGCTCCCACCCACTGCACCTTACTTGTGCGTGTTGTTTGAACAAGCAGAGCCAGCCTTGAGGAAAACAACCAGAACACAGCTACGGTTTGAGGCTTTCCTTTAGCTCCTCCAGCTAGTGTGCACACAGTTTTATGTTACATCGGAAAAATATATCTAAATACAATAACCACAATGGATCTTCTGCAAAATATTTAACCGAACCTATCATGAACCCAACAACAATACTCAATAAATCATCTCTTCACCACAGCAGTAGAGATGGGGGCTGGAGTACCTACAGATGACCCCATTAAATCAAACACAGGGGACTAAAGTATGCTCAAAATCAAGGAGAATTTTGTTGTTCCTATTTATTCTGTGTAAAGTTCTTTATAACCATTTCCCTTTTTAGCAAAATTTCAAATGCTTGCTTGCAAATGATGCAAATTAAATGTTTCTTTGAATACAGTTTGCTTAGTCCCAGAAGACTTAATAACAATTCCTGTAGATTGCGTCTTGGATAATGTTATGATGGAAAGATCCAGGAGTGCCTGCTCCCCAGACTGGACTCTACTGAGCACACGTGATTTATTAATCACTTAAAACACCACCATTCCTTCAGTCCCTGGAAGCAGCCGGCACTGAACTGTGCCTCTGCACTACATTATCCTGACGCTGTGCTGATGGAGGTTACGGCCAGCTGGAAAACCACAGCTCGTCTCTTACTCCTTTCCTTTGATTGTTGACTTGTACTTGAGAAGCAGTTCTGTACCTCCGAGCCGAACGCGCAGCAGAGCTAATGCAAATGACAGACGCTGTAATTACCGCTTCGCTGGCACCGGTGCCAAGATCGCTGCCTGCTAGACTTGAATGCCTCCACTGGGTGGCTAACAAGATGTGCACTTCACAAACCAGCGCTGCCCTCTCTCCACCCAAAAGGGAAGAAAAACAATGCCATTTTTTCCTAAAGGAGCACATAGACAGTTATGTGAAATGTATTGCATAGGCAGAGCATCCATGATTACATTTTATTTCAAAGATAGGCTCCGGTAACATGTTTTCAATGACAAACCAACAGTCTGAGACTCACATTGAGCCCAATCCTATTTGACTAAATCACAGCAAACTGTTCAGTACTCAGAGCATTGCAAATTTACCTAGGAACTCCCCTTTGCACCAGCAATTCAAACATATCTTTCTGATGAGCTGCAAAAGTAATTTTCCTGCCTTTTTGTAGAAAAAGTATCCAGAACAGATTCCTTGAAAGCCTAATAATGAAAAATCCAGGAAGAACCAGAAAGCAGAAATACAGCCATACACTATAAAACAGGTTACCAAAACCAAGATTGTTTTGCTAGTACCATGACATAAATGTAGCTTTGCTTTTCCGGTATAACTCTCCTTTGTATTCTACTTAAACACAAAATTCTAGTCATATACTGTACAAAACTAGTCCCTTGTTGTCCTTCTTAGCCTGAGCCTCTCTTACTTTCCATAGGAACTGATTTCCTTTGTATCCTATTCAACTGATCGGGGTAGACTGTGCCTCAAAACATCCCTCTTCTATTTGCATAAAAATCAAGATATTTACCTGGAAATGTCTAATAAGTATAACCCACATTTTTGTGGTTGTTGAAATGTCCACAACACTCAGAGTGCTTCAGTAAAACATCAGAAGTCTTCAAGCATCAGCACCTTGCTATCTAGAAGTCTTTCATGCCTTTTCTCTGTAGTCTCCCAAGGGCAGCTTCACACAGCTCTGGCTCTTTCTCTCCTTCTTTTCTTTCCTTCTCCAGTTCCAGCTCTCTCCTTCCTGTCCCCAGCACGGTCATCTAACCCTGTCTGTCTCACGTATGACATTTTACCCCTTCTGTCCCTTGCACAACCTCCTGTCCCTTCCTCCTCACAGAACAGGCAGCAGACTCCAACCATCTAACTCACCCTTTTATCACACCCAGAGCTGGGAGGGCAAGGCTGTTCCCACTCTTTGATAGTTAACACAGCTGTGATAGATCAGGGGCAAGATTGCCTTCAGCACTATCTCTCTCTGTCTCCCTACAATCTGTCTCTATGCACATTTTCTCCATTCCTACTGCACAGAGCAGCTATGGAACTGATTTGCCTGGCCTTGGCACAGAGTCATATTCCTGTTTTCAGATATACTGTACTTGAAAAATTAAATTAGGAAAATCTTTTTAATTTGGTTAAGGCTGTTTCCTGTTTCTGGATTTGGATGTCACACACAAAGCTAGTCCCAAAATATAGTGACTGAGGTTTAAGACCATTACCAAAGACAAATGAAGTTGTGGGATGAATAATCCATGTAAAGTGATTAAGTGCAAAGATGTGCAACAACTGTGGAACTGTTCAGATGCACTCTGGTATTCTTACTGTACAGAGGAATAAATGACACTGACAGTAATGCTGAAGAGCCATCGAGAGAAACCTGTATGTGATCTATATATATTTTTCCATAACTCTTGCTACCAGCTGCTAGAGCCTGGAGCCAGAGGAAGAAGAGCTCAGATTCTGACTCCCATGTTCCCAGGGAGGAAGCTCTCCTCTATGCACAGATTCATCCACTTAATTTTAATCCTGCTTAAACTGCACAGCAGTTTAACTCTGTCAGCAAAGGAAACACAGTGGCTGCTTTGCTTTCACCAAAGAGTACTGCAGTACTAAAATGCTACTCAGAACTAGCACAGGCTACCACATCCAGCTCAAACTTGTCAGCGTCACTGAAATCTACCCTACTGCATTGCTTTAAAACAGATTAATGTTCCAAAGGGCCTTATCCATTCACAACAAAATACTACTTGGCTCGTGCTTTATTAATACAAATACTACACCCACATGATCAAGTACAAGAGGTCCACTGATGCATCAAGATAATTAAGTTCTTTCCCCTCCTTTTTTCAACAAGATGTGTTTAGGTATTTAATTAGGAAATGCATCCCCAAAAGGTTAGTACGTTCACATGTTATATTTCACTTTTTCTGCACTAAGCATTTTCAAACTGCTGCTGCTGCGAATACAGACTATGCTGGGGCAAGACAAATATCTGCACATATGGCTCTTTTACAGTTTTCTTTTTAAATTATCACTTTGATTTAATTAGGTTTGAGGGGTTAAGCATGAAAAATGCACTCTTTTATTGTAAAGGAACAAATGAAACACAACCTCATTAATATGCAGTCCATTTAGCTTTTCTACCATCTTTTACACCATCGTTATTAACCCCAAAAGCTGTCTGAACCATGCTTGTCACTACAGACAGAGCCTTGCTTTCGTCCCACCTACACAACAGAAAGGTGGGAGCCACAGGATCAGTGGATAACAGTTTGGGAGACAGTAAGTATGGGAGCTTTAGGGGAGCAGAACAGCTGAAGCCCAGTCTCTGCTGACTGAAGAGACAAAGTAAAAGTTGCTCTTACGGAGGTGACACTGACATGTCCAGCAGGGGCACAGTTTGGGGCATTTCAATTCTCATTCTGATGTGGCTTATCATAGTGATATAGTGAATGCAGTGAATGCCAGATCACAGTTGATTCTGGCTCGATAATCCCTCTGGCCCCATTCACACCGCTTTGAGAATTAAGGGCTGTCTCTACCACTGCAGCCATTTCCTGTTCTCTCCTGATAATAGCGGAAAAATACTTAGACAGCTTCAGATAAGAAGATAAGAAATACTCATAAAACAAAAAGTGTATTTAAGTCTGCTGAGAAGCTCACAGGAGGATGCCGAGATGCAGTGATAATGAATCTGCCAGGGAGTGAAGGGGGGGTTGCTCCGCCAACCCCTCAGTTAATAAATTCATCTTCTACGAGGAAATGGAAAAAGAAGGTATGAAAGCACAAGTCCCAGCAATGCTCATGGCTTTCTCAGTCTGCTTCAAAAGCTAAAGATAGTTGGGGAATTGAGATGAAACATATATGTTTTTGAAATGTATATATAGAATAGAGGGAAAACTTTGCCCGGTGCTATATGATGAGGAAACTTCCTGAAGAGGGCATAGTTAAACTGTTGATTCATTGCCTCACTGAAGCACCGTGTACACATACACACATATATGAAAATCCCGACTGCACACACCAATCAGAAAATCCTTCAGCTCTAGGAAAAATGCCAAAACCAGGTACGCACCCAAATTCTCTGGTCCTAGCAATAAAAATAAAAGTATATATGTGGGAAGAAAAGTCCAAGAAAAAGAGCTATATCCCAACCAGATTCCCTGGATTTTTCACTCTGTTGTGGAAGTTTATCGCACATCACACGTTGGGAAATGTTGCTGAAGAGCTCTCCATCCCTTTCTGGGTAGGTGAGGACATCTGTGTTCTGCGGCAGGTCCCACACCTGCATTGTCCTTTGCAGGGTAGGAACAGGGGGCATGGCTCCTCTGTCCTCGTGGCACTACTGTCACTCAGCATTGTGTTACAGAGGGTAAGTGTGGAAAGGAGAAACCATCCGGGAGTGTGAGGTATGAGCCCTGTGGCACTGAGATGAGCACTCTGGAACAGCCAAATGCAGGGGGTCTTCACTTCCCTGCTCAGGCCATCTGTCATGCAAAACTCCCCTGTCCTGCCAGCAGAGCAGACAGGCTCCTTTCCACTCCAGGTTCAACTGTCTGAGGGGAGGTTTCTTCTCCAACACCTCCTGACAGGATACATCTATATCAACACAGACTGATATATACCCCCTGACATGTAGGTCTGCATGCATAAGGTACTATTAAAACCTCTAAATACAAAATATCAAAACGATCTTATCTTGAAACCATACAGTAAAAGGAAATTATATGGAAGACACAGATTAAATGTGCCAGAATGCATAAGGGATTTTTGTACTCTCATTCTCTGCTACCCCCTTTTCATGGCCAGATTTCTGATCTTCCTGTGAGATAAATGAGCAAGGGAACGTGACTCTGAGGGGATGGAGTGAGTATCAGCAGGAAATGGATTAGCACTGTTACATGTACAGACATGGTGTTCAGTGCAGCCAGCCCACCAGCAACAAACCTACAGCTCTGTGCCTGGGAGAACCCACAGAAAGCCTGCCGGGGCACCGGGAATCAGAACAACCAACACTACTGTCCTGTCAAAAAGGCCACAGTGGAGTGCACTTTGTAATGGCTGGGCGAGAACATAGGGTCAGATCTGTGGAGTTTTCACAACTGCCTCTCCACTGACATGATGTGGGAAAAATCAAGCATCCTTGCACTTGCATTAATACTAGCAACTTCAAATCAAAAGTCTGGTGCATGTTATGCTTCTTGGTTGCTTACATATGGAAAATAAACTAAGCAGAGTCTAAACTTCCTTTTCTCTTGTTAATTGTATAACTGGGATTTCCAACTGCTTTAACCAGCCCGCACATCTTTTCTGTATGCAGCTCTGCCCACATGCCTCTCTCTTTCTCTCTCCTGTGTTCCACAAAAGCATCACATTTCCACATTAGGTCTAACTCCTGGAAAGAAAGAAGGACCGAGAAAGTTTGTCCAGCATCAGCTCGCAGGAGAAAAATCCTCCTGCTGTGGCTGTCAGCCAGGTGGGTGCCACACTGAGCCAGGGCTCTTTGTGATGCTCTCAAACACCCGTAAACACGCACTGAGAAGCAATACATTGACACGTAGAAAGGGGAATTTATACAAGGGCTACAGGGAAGGCAGATGCAGATGTACTCCAGAATCCCCGACACGGGAGAGAGGAAACAAAAATCTCAAAACATAAACACAAAAAGACGGTGACTCCCTTTGGGTGTATCATGTTTTAGGCAGGAAGAATGAGGGCGTGGGGGGCCTTGGGGGTTTCAAGACTGACCGTCGATTGCAGAGCTCCAAGGGACGGCTTCGCCGCTGCGGAGTGACACCCGCCCGCACCTGCCTTTCCCACGCACCTTGCCAGCCCTCCCGGGCGCACCGGCGCCGCTCTCCCGCCTCAAAGGGCTGCCGGCTGGGCTCCTTCAGCCCGAACTTCCCCTCGGCTCCCCTGTGCCCCCTTTGAGGACGGAGTGTAGGCAAATGCCCGTCCCGACCAGGCTCAACACCTACAGACCCGACCCGACCGGTACGATCAGAGACCCCGGACCCCGGAGGTCGAGCACGCGGGTGATTGCACTGTTTGCACATACAAACACAGTAAAAAAGATAATCACGACATAAATTCGCATTTCTAACTCGCACACGGAGGATGCCCCAACCCCTCTCCATCCATGCATCCATCCATCCATCTATCCATCCATCCCCTTACCTTGCGCCGCGGAGCCGGGGCGGCTGGCCCCCAGGACGGCCAGGGCGGGTAGCACCACCGTCTGCAGCAGGTATCCCAGTCCCAGCCCGCAGCGGGCCGCNTAGGAGCCACCCGCTGCAGAACCGGCCCCCTTTCGCCTCCTCCGCCCGCGCCCCCTGCGCGCACACCCGCGGGCACGGGCGCACGCAGATGTTGGTGCGCACACGTGCGCGCCCGCACACGCTCCAGCACACGCTCCACACACGCTCCAACACCCCCTCACTCCCCCGCCGGCCCACTTGGGCAGGACAGCTGGGAGCAGGCGCGGGAGACAGGGCTGCACTGGCAGGACCCCGCTGCACCCGTGTCTCTCGGGTCCCCGAGACTGTCCCCGTGGGCCTGGCACCACACACAATCCTCCAGGACTCCGAGCCATCAGGACCATCTTTAGGGAGACATCAAATGCAGGGTTGAGGAGCCCCATGCCGGACGGGAGGGTACTGGTCTGCTCCCACAAGCGGCAGGGCAGGGGGAAAGATCGCACCGGGAGAGCTGTTGGAGAACCCACCACCCCTGGGGAGCATCTCCTCACCAGGGCCTCTCTCTTAAGGCTGGGGTCACTCCGCTTTAGTCATTATCCTTCTACCCTTCCTGCGCCCCCGGAAAGCTGCCCTGGCCTCTTCATCACGATCCCACCAAATCTCACTGAGAAGGACAGCAGTGCCCACACCTTAGGTTCACTGCTCACCCAGGGCTTTGTCAGGTTTTACTGCTGCTTTCTATGGCTTCTTCTTGTTGTTGTTGTTTGGTGGAGGTGTTTTTTTTTGTTTTTCTTTTTTTTTTGGGGGGGGTGTTGTTTGTTTGTTTGTTTGTTTTGTTGTTTTTGTTGTTTTTATTTTTTCCTTTGGTTGGTTGGTCTTTGGTTTTGGGGGAGGGTTATGTTTGATTTTGGGTTTTCTTTTCTAAGTTGCCCTTCCCTTTGCACAGCCGAGGTGACCTGTCATGAGCAGACCCAGCTCCTCACACACCACGTGTGCCAAACCAGCGGCTGTGGCCTCAGAAACCTCCCCACACCACGGTACTCCAGAGAGCATTGCCTTCTCCAGCCCAGAAGTTCCCCCAAGCCGGGCTGCGTGTGAGGCAAGGAGCAGTCTTTTCCTGGGACGTGTGGCTGGGTTCTTCCCATTCACTCCTGCTTTGCCTTCCCCTCCCTGTCCCTTCCATACAGGAAAAGTTACCGGCCTGGCCAATGCTGCAGCAGGGTTTCCCTGGGGCCGCTGGAGCTGTCTGCCTCCAGGGAGGCTCTGTCCCACCTGCCCCCTGGCTTTAATGTCCTTCCCAGGGAATAACACAGACAGTTTTCATCCTAGGGTCTGGCGAGGCAGCAGTTTTTTCTCCTCGACAGCAGCTGGCACAAAGGTGCAGTGTGACAGGAAAGCAAAGTGCTGGGGGATTTTGTGGGATTTTGGATTTTGTGGGGTTGTTTTGTTTTGTTTCTTTTTTTGTTTGTTTGTTTTTGTTTCCCTTTTGTTGTTGGTTTGTTTTTGTTTTCTTTTTGTTGTTGGTTTGTTTTTGTGGGTTTTGTTTGTTGGTTTGTTTTGTTCTAGTTTGGGGGTGTTTGTTTTGTGTACACGCTAAGAGCCTGGAAAAGGGGCAGATTTTGTCTGGACATGCCTGGAAGATGCCTCAAGTAGGCTGTGTTTCAAGCCCAACAAGCTGGTTTTTACCCAACAACTCTCAGTGATTCTCTCCAACAGGAGCACTCCACCTCTCCATCTCCTAGCTGTTCTACATCTTTTAAGGGGAGAGAATCCCATCTTCTTCAAACAATACAGCACAGGCTAGGAAATATTTGCCGCGGGGCTGGCTGGCGGGGCTGCGCAGTGCGCACCGGCTCGCGAGGTCTCTCCGCTGTGG
>VXBR01000130.1:560396-592440 GCA_013400215.1 Cisticola juncidis | reverse complement strand
GAGGGTACTTGGGACAAACCATACATTTTCCAGGGGGGAGGTAGGATATACCATTCCACAAATATTAAGGCTCTGTCAAAATCTGTGATTTAAGTTTCTGAGGCTATGTAAGTGGTGAAAAGGAAACCCTCAACTTTTAACCACATTCAAAGGAGACTGTGAGTCCTGAGCAGGAGCTTTTTGGATTGCAGATGTTCCCCAGAGCAATCCCTGACTTCATGCTCTCTAGCTCAGATAGTCAACAGAATGGGTCCCCATGTATGATCACTATTTTCCATGAGTTTTGCTCATTATCTGTGAATTGGGAGCATCTCTCTTTTTGGGGGTAATTATTGTTTCCTCTCTTCCAGGAAAAAAATTTCAGAGGCAGGAAGAGAGACCCCTGAAAGATGTCAGATGCAGAGGATGCATTTGTTAGAGCACCAGCTGATGAGCACATCTCTTGCCACAAGGGAAGGGAGAGGGAGGGCTTGCTTCTCCATTAATCAGAGTTAATTTATTTTTGATGTTTTGGGGCCTCCCAGGAGTAATACCTATAATTCCAGGCTTAGTTTCTAGTTAGTAGCTCAGTGACCTCATTAAATAAGTCCATCCCAATTTCAAGATGATGTCCCTGCAGCCCTGCCTGGGGATCCCTGGTGGCTGCCAACCTGTCAACCTCTCTGCCCTGGAGTAGGTGCAAGGGGGAGCATTGCTGGTTTACAGCTGTGACAGAAGTGATGGCGCAAGGACTACAAGCTCTCAGCATCTTGCCAGTTCCCAAGGTGTGGTGGGCAATGGAGGAACAAAGGTACTGCACCTTGAGGTGTTCAGTAACCACTTTTTTACTGGAAATGGATATACCTCAGCCTGGAGAAGATAGCTAAAGCAACAGCAGCCAATAGTTTAATAGGGGTCTTATCTGGAAAACATACTTTCAAATCTTTCCATGTTCCATTATGAGTAAGAAAGGGCTTTCAAGGATGCTCCATGTGTCTGCATCACTGAGCTTTCTCAGAAATCCAATATACTCTGACAAACAACACTTGTGTCTGGGCCATCCCTAATGCCACTACACTGGATTTTCCCTATTTGGGAGCAAGTCTGTCCAAAGGCTCTTTATTTTTCTCCCTATGAGATAAACAGAATTATTATCCCATCTTAATATATTTCAGATTCGACATGGAGATAAAGGATTGAGGCAATTCGGAGCTTTGGGATTAGAAAGTGCAAAATGCCTGTGTTTATTCTAAAAGTGGGTTTTTTTGTTTCCCTGATAGAACCTGCCGGGGAAAGTATTTTCCATCTGTCTGAAAAGTTTGCGACTTAAAATACCTGTAATGTAAGTCTATCACTTTGTCACCTTTAATATCCTAAGAACCACTCCATATACTTTATAAACGCATTTGAAGCAAGTATCAATCTCCAATTTTCATACTTGGACAGAAATATCAAGTGTCAAAGAGTGTGCAGTGGAAGGTGGCTTTAGAAGCCTAACTGGAGTTGCCTTCGTTTTTCAGGTAAATTCAAGAAATCTCAACTCTAAATTAGATACCCCAATAGGTGATTGTAAAATCTAGGGTAACATTTAAAAAGTTGTTGTGTAACTTGTGTACTGGTGAATTTGACTTTAGTGTATTTTGTTGCCCAAGCATCTGGAGTTGCATTAAAAAAAACACACAACCAATGAGGTTGTAAAGACCTCTCAGGTCATCAAGTCTAAACCTTTACTTTCCACCAGCTTGTTACCTAGACCATGGCACTAAGTACCACGTTCAGTAGTTTCTTGAGCACCTCCAAGGATGATGAAGATTCCGTTATCTCCATACCAATGTTTAACAACCCTGTCCATTAAAAAAATTCTACTAATGTTCAATCTAGTCAAACCTGGTTCCAAGTGGTACAAACCAGTTCAAACTGGACCCAGCTGGTTCAATTGGATCAAACCAGTTGCAACCACTTCAAAGTGATTCTAAACAATTCAAACCAGATTAAACTGATTCCAATCATTTCAAACCTGATCAAGGCTGTTACAGCTGGTTCAAACCAGATCAAATTGGTTCTACCTGATTCAAACCAGTTTCCAATGGTTCAAGTTCCTCAATCCTCAATGCAAAAAGTTTCAAAATTTGATTGATGACTTTGGAGCAGAGATACTCAGGCCTCCTGTGTTATGTGGGATGTCAGCAATACTGGTTTGAAGAAGGAGAAGAATCTCTTCTGTGCATTGATAATTACCCGTAAGAATTCGCTAAGCAATCCTCTCACTGAGCAGTGTGTTCCTTGGCAAGTACTATCTACTCTAGCCAACTGACCTGAGGACTCATTTTCCACACAAATGTCAGTAAGGGATGTGGACTCAGGCTACCCACCAGGTGATTATGATAGCCAGGATGCTCTCAGCTGCTGTGGCACCCCTAGCACAGCACGGCGTGGTTGATAGAGGGCTGTATTTTGCACGTTCCTGCATGAGCTGTTTGTAGATCAGGGGAGCATGTGGCACACACACCTGCTTTTGGCTGTGCCATTCCCCCAGGCTCTGCCATGCTGCTCTTATTTTATGACGGAGCCCAGCACAATGCAATCCAAAAGGCAGGTGTGTGACAAGCCTCTCTCTTCACTGACATGCCTGCCCCAAGCTATCAAGTACTGCAGTTTGCTCTCACAGTTTAGATAGGCAATTACCTCCTCTGTGGTTGCTGTTGTGATACTGGGGATCAGCAAACGAAACTACTCTTCTGATATCTTACATTTCAAGAGCAGCACAGCCTCATTTCCAGTAAAAAACTTCGGAGTGGTTTTTTTTGGGTTTTTTTTTTGGTTTTTTTTTTTCCACGCTGGGAATGACTATTTGCGGTGGAATTGTGGTCCAAGGAAAATTTCTTTCATACCTACTGAAATTCAATAAAATGACTGATTGTGTTTCATCTTCCAAAATCACTGCTTTGTTTGCCTATTTATGGAATCAGATTTTCCAAAGTTCATACTTACTTATGCACTACAGCAGTGTGCTGAATTTTCAGTCTTGGCACTATACTAGAAAGTCCACAGATCAGTATATATGTCAATAATACCCACTTAAACTGTTAAAACAATGTTTCAGTTCATAACAAACCAACGCTACAGAACCGTGCTGAATCACTTGGGAGATCATATGATATCCTGCTCCTGATACATTTTGAGGTACACAGCTCTCATTTGTTTAATAAATTTATGGCAATCAATTACAACTTTGTTGTACTCACCTTTCTTTTGAACAGCTTGGCTTTTCATATTTGAAAAGGACCTTCTTGAACTAATTATACTAAAGGGAGGGCTAAATTCTGTCCCTATAAGTATGCTGGATAGTGTGCACTACATCCTATGGCATCCTACTGTGCATAACATCCTGTTGTCATTTGTGCAAGAGGATACTGCTGGAGCTGGGGACTTGTATGCCTAGGGAATGAAGGTAAAAAAATTCAAAGGTGTTCAAGTCTCACTTTCAGGGACATCATATTTTTGAATGGCAATGGGACTTAAGCTTCTTTTTTGGGACTTAAGCCCATTTTTGAAATGTGTGTCCTCTAGCTACTGCCAAATAATGTAGTCAAAGGGCTTTTTCTTTCATTTGAGTTGTCTGTAAACAGATCACAATTTTCTTACTTATTTTTTCTCTCTTCACTTTTTTTTTTTTTTTTCCTTTTTTTTTTTGGAGAATATCTTCTCTGCTCAGTTCCTGAGCTGTAGCTCATTCACGAACAATTCATCACGAGCATTTGAAGCTTGGTGTTCAAACTATGTCCCTCATCCCAGCTGCATGATAACAGCATCAACATGCTTCCCACCTACAAACATTCTATAACAATAACAGCAAACAACAACAACAAAGCCTAATCATTGCAGTCTCCATATGCCTGAGAAACCGCTGCAAAACCAGCACGGGTGAGCCCTGCTGTCAGGTGGTGTTTGCTGGGACCAGACGCGGCTGTTTCTCGGCGGCAGCTCCGGTGGCGAGCGAGTGCGGTGCCTCCCAGCAGAGGGAGATGTGAGACACCGGCTGCGGCCCGGCTCGCTGCTCTCTGCGCCAGATCGATGAGTCATGAATGTTTTAGGAACATGTCAGAGTCCCATGGCTTCTCATTATCTAAGCATTTTATCTGAGAACAAACCTTTTTTAGGCCCGTCTCTGATAGTGCAGCATTCCACCCCGGGTTTCCTCGGTTTCTCCCTTCGGCTGAGGTGAAGGACATGAATAACTTCAAATATTTCAGTCTGTTGCGCAACAGTGCTATATTCTTCTCTCCCTCTCCACTTGGTATTTATTTTTGTAGCATTGTAGCTACATATCTGCCCCTGAGTTGAATATTAATGTGACTGAAGGGTGTCAGTCTCTGCCCCAGGACCATCTGATTCCAACTGATGTGAGTTTCTCTTTTATTTACTAAGTACTAATTTCCGATTGTCCCGTTCAGAGTACCTCAAAATTTTTTACAAGTGTCACAAGAACCCTCTCTATGATGTCTCAATACCATCTCACTGCCCACCTCTGCCTTTGTGGTTTGTCCCTGCCTTAGGTACCATGAGAAAATAACATAATTGCTTTTAGGATCTTTGTTTCAAATTCTCTCTGTAGGTGTATATTCTGGGTTGCTCTTACCACATTTGTTATTTTATGGATTTTCTTCCCTAATGCACTTTGCAGAAGGCAACATTAGAAAGAATTATAATTACAGTATTTATTAAACCACTTATTAGGGGAGGAAACTGATAGCATGCACAAAGAAATATTTAAGAACAGTAATGAAACACATTGGCAAAACATGTTTAAGAAGATGCAAGTTCTATGAAGAAATCCAATTTCCACAAAAATTGCTGTTAATATAGTGTTTTGGTGCTCTACAATAATATCAACTTACTTACAGACCTATGTAATATTCATTTATTTTTAGATTCAAAAATGGCATAATTGTGTTACAGATTTGCTGTATAGTTGAATATATTGGCAGTTTCATGCATTAACTATTTTGTGAAAACTGATCACATTCAGCAAACTATGGGAGTTTGAATACATGGCAGTGTCCCCAGCCTTCCCATTTCTGTCTACTTAGTGAGGAAAACAGTGTGTTTGTTTGTTTTTTTTTCTTTTTTCCTTTTTCATTTTGAATCCTGACAAACTGTTCTGTTGTACAGTGGGTTTGAAATGTATCTCTCCTTAAGCTCCCCTGCTGTACCTTCCCAGAATGCATGAATTCATTTACTCCTGCCAGCGTGTAACCCAATGATCTTCTTTTTAACCAACAGAAAGAAGTTTTCATAGGAAAACCCTAAATTTTCTGAGCAGTGTGTGACAGTAAGAGGAAATCTGTTATAGCTGCCTGTAATGGAAGCCCAGTTGTGTGTTTTCAGTCTTTTTTCACCTGGCCTCATAGTGGCAGGGCAATTAGAGCTCAAATGTACAGGGAAAACTTATCCCAGTCTAGTAATCAAACCAAACATTATATAGATTTTGATTGCTTCAACAAGAATGAAGTCTTTGTTAACTGAAGTAGCTTTATTGATTCGAAAGAGGAGATGTATTTATTCTGTTTTGTGAAGTGCTCCAAGCTGCATGTGCATTTAATGCTTATGAATTCAGAGATGAAGGACTTAAAAAGTTTTGGGTCAAGCTGTAAAAGAGAAACAGTATCATTCCCAGAATATTTATTTTAATGTTCTTTTCCAAAGGCTGTTTTAATGCTTGTAGTTATCATTATCATCTTATAAAAGGCCTTAATGTTTCATAAATGGCATGATTTGTTTAAGTCACATAATTAACAACATTCTTGACTGTTCAGCAATAATTAGTTTGTTTTCATAGAAATACTCTGCTTCATGTCTCTGTACAGAGATTGAAAAATGATGGAATAGCAAAAACATTCATTCTCACAGGTAAGGATGAAAAATTTACAAAAAATAAAATCACCCACAATGACAACATGTGATCCTATTTTAAGTATGACCTTTAGCTCCTTAAAGCATATATAATTTGATGCTAGAAAGTAAATCAGATTTGCATTACTACAGTAGTTTAAATTGACAGCCTTTAGGTTTCTTTGTTTGAAGACATTACTTGGAATTCAGCTGTCCCTTTGCTCATAGACAACACAGATAGCATCATGCAAAACAGGAAAAAAAAAGAGAAGACTCTCCTTGCTTTTGAAGTCTAACCAGGATAATATGCTGCTGGTGGCTTTTGGTTTTTTTTTTTTTTTTGTTGTTGTTGTTGTTGTTGGTTGGTTGGTTGGTTGGTTGGGTGGTTGGTTGGTTGGTTGGGTGGTTGGTTGGTTGGTTGGGTGGTTGGTTGGTTGGTTGGGTGGTTGGTTGGTTGGTTGGGTGGTTGGTTGGTTGGTTGGGTGGTTGGTTGGTTGGTTGGGTGGTTGGTTGGTTGGTTGGGTGGTTGGTTGGTTGGTTGGGTGGTTGGTTGGTTGGTTGGTTCGTTGGTTGGGTTTTTTTTGGTTTTTCGGTTTGGTTTTTTTTTTGTGTGTGTGTAATGCAGTGAAAGAAAAGTTTTAGTTTTGTCCCAAGTAGAAGCACCTATTCTGAGTCTGCTTGTATGTTAAATAAAGTTCTGCAGAGATTTACAGAAACCAGCTCAGGCCCTTTGGGAATAAATCCTCTATGTGAAAAACTTTGTGCTCTTTCACCAATTGGACTCTACTGTAAAGATAATAACAAGAGTTTATTTTGGTCAGGGAGCATTGCAGGTTATCTGCAGCTGTCTGCTTTATTACCACTTCAATTCGAGACCTACATTTTTATTCATTGTTTCTCTTATGAGTAACATTTTGAAAAGTAATATCAAATAAATGGACCTGTGGCTGTGGCCCCACACAATGCTTTTTTTATTAGATGTCTCAGTTGTTCTGTGTTCGAGGATGATTAAAGTATCTTGAACAGAGTTTCACAGTTACATAGTTCATAGTTCATTTTATTCTGTGTGCATTCACAAATTAGTTGATTGTAATCTATTAATAAAAACCTAATATTCTGCATTACTCTTTATAGAATGTTGCAGGGTTTTCTTTCTCTCTCTCTGTCTCTTTCCTTTTTTTTTTCTTTTTTTTTTTTTTTTTCCTCCTCTTTTTCTTTTTTTTTTTTTTTTTTTTTTTTTTTTTTTTTTCTTTTTTTTTTTTTTTAAGCTGGAACGATTCACAGACTCACTTCAGAGTATGATAAGATACAGATTACCATACTGGCTTGATAATGGCCAAGACTTTTCCTTCCTTTCTGAGTTGCATAAACTCTACAATGAGAAGTGATACTTTACCTTCATAACTAACATATTAGCCATTTTTTTGCCTTAACATTATTAAAACCAGTTCTAAAATGTGGATCAAGAATTTACCACTGAAAAACAACTTATCTGTGTTCTTGGTCCTAATAAATCAGTACCAGCAACCATGTTATCTGCACGATTAACATCCCTAAAAGGTCCTCCCTCTCCAGACCACAAAAAAGGGAAGAACTCAATTTTTACAAAGTTAGACCACAACAGACATGCCTGGGGACTCATTGATTTCTCTGGAGTTAAATTGTTCCAAGTAACAATACCAGCTCACTTAACGATCCCTTTGAAAAGCAAGTTTTAATGATAAAGTGACCAAGATAGAAGGCATAGGCTGGAAGGGAGGAGATACAGGAGTGAGACAAGACAGCATATTACCAGACAGTCTCAACATTCTCAGGGAGTACCAGCCAGTCCATTAATGACTGGAGATTTCTGACTGCTCTACATGTTCTCAAAAGTGTCCTGGAAGAGGTAGGCCTAAACTGGAACTACAAAAGAGTAGCATAATGGAGTCTGCTGGCTGACCTTTTATCCTTTTAATTTTTAGCAGATAAGGAAGTTTGGGTTACTTTAGGAGAAAAATGAAGAACTGATCACAGTTTACAAGGATGAGCATGTGGGAGGACTGCAGGGGATGGAACACTGTAAAAGTAACAGGACATGATACATAAGCAGCAAGATCCTGTTTCTTAGAAGACTCAGTAAACAATATGATCACAACTAGGACAAGATTCACAGTTATAAGTCAAGAAAATATTTCGTGATTCTTGTTTCTCTCTTCCAACATTTCAGAGACTGTCAAGTCCCAAAATGCCTCCAGGAGCACAGAACAAAGTAGTCACTTTAGCCTTTTTTCCTCCTTTTTTGTGTTGTTTTTGTTTTTATTATACTTTTGGTTTGTTTGGGGAGATTTGTTTGTTTGTTTGCCTGGTTTTGGTTTTGGTTTGGTTTTTTTTCCTCCCAAAAAGGAATTTATTTTTCACTTAAATTTACTTTTATTCCACATGCACATTTGGTCTTTCTCTGCAAGGAAAGTAATTTTCACAGTGATGCCAGGACATCACTAGTTTGCACAGCAGTACGTCCTGTAAACTGGGGTACCTTTGAATATGTGGTGGAAGGTAATTCTGTGACATTTTCTAGCTAGCCAGATCTCTGTGCATGGTGGAACTCTAAAAAAAAAGGAGTTCAGAGCATGTGAAGGAGACATTGTGTAGCCTTACCCCATTCCGGCTTGTATCCAGACCTTCTGTTACCCTTTTAAGGACATTCCTCTGCCCTAGGAGTGCCATGTGTCCGTAGTGTTTACAAGAGAATTAAGATTACCAGTGATAGTGGTCTTAGGATCAAGAGGCAAGTCTACATTCAATACCATGTTTATACTCCCAGCTGGTTTTCCCAGAATAAGTACACACATCAACAATTCCATAATGCATGAGTAAGATCTGTTTATTCCTTACCACAGCTGCAGCATTAATCATCTGTTCTTCTCCAAACCAGTAAAACTCTGTGCTGTGGAACAGTACTAAACAATGTGTAGTGCCTTGGATCTGGATCAGGTTCAGACCAAGTCCAGATTTAACAATCCAGTTTTGCACATGATCATTACACTGCATTTCAGCCCTCTGCTCCCAGAAATAGGAATTCCTTCAGTTTTCCATTCAGCTGTGCCCTGCTCTCAACAAGTAATTTTGGAGACTAGCTTTTTTAATACATATGTTAAATATGTAACCACATACAAATTTTTGGAAACAGGGGATCATTTATGTGTCACTTTTTGCCAAAATTATAGGAAAAAAATTATAAACTATGAATATCCCTAACATTTTGCAGTGCTGTAGAAAGCTGCAAGGCCAAAGCTAATGGCGTTTCCTTGGGTACTGGATTGTTGTCACAATTATTCTCTGCTGATGAGTGGCATATTTAAGAAACATGTGTCAGTCTGGAGATTATGATAGAAAGAAAAAGACATTTTTAGATCATTGAATCAGGTGGATTCATTTGGAAGCACTGATAAATAGACAGAGTTAGCAGCAGAACTAGCTGCCAAGCTATCCTTTATTTCCTGTCTCCTATGAAGTATTAATATCATGTGAAGTTGATTAATATTAAAAAACAAACTGAAAGCAACTGGAAGGGGAAATAACAAAGAATAGAACTAATATTTGTCTAGAGTCACCTAAAATCCACAAAAGTCATGAAAAGTCTTCTCTTAGCTTTGTCTGCTACTGCTTTCCTGAGAACTTCAGCAAACACCACTCTGCGAGCCGACTCCTTTCACAGCTACTGAAGTGTTACAGTACCTTTGATAGCTACTAAAGACTGTGTGTTTATTAGCAGATTGGCCGAGCAACTGCACAGCCATTGCTGCAAATCACTGTGGGTGGGTGTGTTTCTTCAAACTCAGGGCCACAATACTCAGCATGGTTTTCACCCCTCACTCTAACACGTTTCATCTGGACCACCTAACTCCCTGTGGTTTTCAGTTCAGCTGGTCTGCAAACAGCGATGCTGTTTTCCTCACGTACAATATTTATGTCCTTCTGCGTTTAACCCCAGTAGAATTGGTGCTAAAGGTGAACATTAAACCAGAAAGTGATTCCTTTAATTACTTCTGCTAGTGACACGAATGTTCTTTATATCCAGAATCTCCTGCAAGTCCTTTCATGAACTACCATGTAACTCTGGCAGGAAAGCAAGTGTTCACAAGCTTAAGGAATTCCATATTAATTTTATTGATGGTAATTTTGTTAGTTGGGCACTCCGAGGCTCCTTATGGAGCATAGACTGGCTTGGCTAATGGATTCTGTAAACAGAGAATATATTCAAGAGGAATTCTCCAGGGAGCTGAAAAATGAGCTATTACCCTTATATAGACATTAGGAAAAAAACAAAACTAAGCAAAAGAGCCCTCCAAAACCTAATACAAGAATATTTGTAAAGTGTGGTTCAGCCTGGATGGTGGAATATCTAGAAATCTTGCTTGAGTGTTTACAATCCAGTCTAGTGACAGGCAGGTTTACTGTGAGTACGTAAACCATTTGTAGATGGCAGCTGCCACAGACTGAGAAGCACTGACTTAGAGGATTGCAGGTAGCCTAATCCACCTCACTGCAGAAACCAGTGCCAACAGATGGCAAAGGAAACCACCCAGTTGTGCAAATCCCACAAGATGTGCACACATCAAGAATTGTGGTAATTTATTTTCATATTGATAACAGAGTGAGATCTGATGAACCCATGTGAAATATCTCTGGGGAAAGTCTAATTCCTATCAGAGATGAGCTCACACAGAAATGCTTGCTACAGTTTCAACCAAAACTTTGTGAGTTGTCTGTAGAGAAAGCCAAGGGACAGAAGTACCTGTTGGTTGCTGTAAAGCATCAGTGGGCATGACATAAAGAGGATTAACAGTGTCAAAAGTTTTGGAACTTGAGGATTAACTTTTTGGTCTAAAGCCACAACAATTTGTGCTTCTGGGTTCTTCAGGTCATGCTTAGTCTGGATATGTCTTAGCCAGCCATTTAAATAGAACTCATTTATCCCTAGAAAACACAGAAAGGTTGGAAGTTGCTCTCACTGCCTGAAGGAGTGATAAGTTAGCCCATGTCTCAAGCACATGTTAGGAATAGCAATTAAAACCTAATTTTAAATAGCAGCACTGGATGCTAATCCAAAAAAGCAACAAGCAAATTTGTTGTGCAGATTTTTAGCTGCAGAAGTAGACACTTGGTAGATAATGTCCAAGTTAATCACTGTTGCAGCAGCAAATAGACTAGACTGTAAATATGTCAAAAACATACTTAAGATTTCTTCTGCCAAATGAATTATTGTCAGACTAGACATTAGGGCTGATGCTGAGGTCAGGGCAGCCTCTTTAGGCCTTAGTGTCTGGTCTGATTTCTGGTTAATTGGGGCTGAGAAGTGGAAAAGTTTGCAGCCCTGTTATACTTTACCTGCTCTGAGGAGTTAAATTAGGAGAAACCTCAGGCTGTCAGTTTTCTATCTCTAATAATTATCCAATAAAAATTACAGAGAGGCTGAAAGCCTCCAGCTGTCATCTCAGACTTGTTACTGTGGGACAGGTCATCTTGAGAGCCAAAAGTGAGGATCCAGAAACTCTAAGCATTAAAAGTAAATTATCTTTTATCTAACCATCCTTATTGCCAACTGTGTCCCACATAAAGCAATTACAGGGCTTTTCATTCAGTCCTCTTAATTTACTACCATAGTCCTAACAAATGCTTTCATTAATTTGAGAAGAACTAGCTCCTGATCCTGTATCTACCCCACTAGGCACTTCAGAAATGTGACTAATGCTATTACTGTTCATGTGTGTACATCCTGCAGTGTGCCTAGGTCCAAGATCCTGAAAGTTCAGCATCTAAATATCTTCTGAGATTATGGCCTACATTAAACAGAATAGAATTTGGGATACATTTTAGCATAATGCTACCAGAAACTACATGAATAATTGTAATAATCCCTAACCCAGCTGTTATAAGGGAGGGGAACCATGTTAGAATTCTAAGAAACAGAAACACATGGAAATATTTGGAGTACGTCACCCAACACTATATATTGTGCATTTTAATTGCAAGGAAGCCAGGACTGCAGTGCAAAACAGCAACACTTGTGAATTTAGACTGCCATTACTGTCACATTTTGTAGAGTACTGCATTTATACACATTTTAATGGTACTCGAAATAGAATGCCAGACCTTCACAGCTTTACTTGCTCTATAAAAAGAATCTGAAGTCAAACTCCAAAACCAAAGGAATGAAAAAAAACAAAAAAAGAAGAAAGAATGGACAAAAGAGGAAAAACCTATATGATCCTTTCCTGGAAACAATTTAGTGGAAATAGTAACAATAAACCAATTTTAGAAATAAAGGGCATGTAATCCATTGCTCCATAAGGAATCTTTTGACTACTGTAAAATATGTGAAGCATTACCTTTCATTAGTTAAGCATAAAACAAAGCTTTTCTCTTCATCTTCAAAACCAGAAATCTGAAACCTGGACTAAATACAGTTCCAGGGAGTTCATTGATCCCCTTCTATACACATTTATAAATAGCCCTTTAAAACTCTGCTTGATTACTATTTACATGCAAGTCTTATAATAGAGACCTGGGCTTTCACATAAATATATAAGTCAGGACTTTCTGACTGCAATTTAATGTATTATAAAGGAAAAGGAGACAATTTATCCCAAAGATGTTTGGATACCTTCTTCCTTGTAATTCTACACAATAGTAAAAAAAGAAAGGGAAAAAGCTCTCCTTGTTTTTTGTGTATGTTGAATTCTAGAGCCCTTGTTAATATTCATGACCTCCCCTCTGTCCCACCTGGAACAGCTCTAACTACAACTGAAAGGCTGAGTCTAGAGCTTCAGCAGAAATCTTTATGTTGGCACTAGCTTAAATTCTACTTCTCCAAAATGTTAAATTTGCATACACTGAACTTACAACATTAAAAAGATGTGCTTTCTCTTCCAAAACACTACAATCCATATTTTGGAGCTTATTACAATAAATTCAACTCAGCCACAACTGGACCAAAGCTGCAGAATGAGGTCAGCGTACACTAGGGTGATGCATGCTGAATTGCAGACATGGTAGACTTGAATTGGAATTTGAACTGCATTTCAACTGGTTGGCAATGTAGTTTTTTTAAATCACTTCTGTAAATGCAGCTGTTCAACTCACGAGGCCTAGAAATGATACACCATTATTGGACAATTCTTATTAATTCAAACTTTTATATCACTGCTTCACCTCTGCAAGTCATGCTGAGTTAGCCTAACAGTTTAATCAGGATGCAGACAAGTTGTATTTTTGGGAAGTAGATAGATGGAGAAGATACCTTTGTTTTCAGAACTGCTGAAAGGAGTTCCAAGATACTGACTGCAGTGTCTTGCCTCACGTCCCTGCCTCAGAGATTAACATTTTGCCAAAAAAAAAATCATCTGAGCTCTTATTCATTAATTTAATTTGAAGGCAGTGACATATATAAAATTAAAATGTAAAATTAAATAGTTCAAAGGAAGGGACTTTATCTCTCACTCCTACAGTTAATGAAAGGTGTGTATTATGAAAGGTGTCTGTGCAAATGTCTAACTTAAAAATGTAAATTAAAGTTTTGGTCTCAGACATTGGAGCAACTTCAGAACAGTGCTGACTCTGTAAAAACTCTTAATTCAGTAAGGCTAAGATCTTTCTAGGTTAACACAAGGAGAGAAAAATTGTTTGAAATTCATTGACATAAGAATTGGACTTGAATTTCTTTAAAAAAAAGATCCAAAAATGGATCCCTTGCTTTATTGCCTTGCAACTCAGATCTCTTATGGCAATTGCGTCATGTGAAGAGCCACAGAGATTTGCAGAGTACTTGTGCTGCTTGTGAAGACAAAGTTTGTAAGGACATATGGACATGGGAAAATTTGTGAGTAGGCCCTATACCCATGCAGAGCAACATTAAGATTAGTGGGGCTGAACTCAGCTTCAGGACTTCTCACAGACATACTTCTTCATGGGCCTAGAATGCAGAAAACTGGGGAAAAGCTCTGTAGTAATTGCAAAAATACTGTGTAAGATTTTCCTTTTTCCTATGACATGAACAGTGTCTCCAATGATCTAGAAATTATTGTTGTAATGATTGACTTGTTCAATTGGGAAATATACTGAATTTGCCTGGGGGAAGAGGCAGGACAAAACACTATTCTAGTACAATTATTTTATTTGGAATGCAACAGGTCATGTAGTCACAACGTGTATTAGGCATTGCATAATTACTTTTTTTTTTATCATCAAGGCAGTGCAACAGCTGAAGTACAAGACTGCCATGAGCTGAATAAAAATACAACCAAGTTACAAAATATTTACAATTTTAGCTGAATGTATCCTGCCCAGAATACATATCCTGCTGCCAGATCTGGACATGACTTCTGCACAGACATTAACCATCCCTTCCCTTCGGTAGAAAGGATTCATAGTAGAAGGTGCAGCAACAAGATGCCAGCTAACTCTGCTTCCCTGGAGGCTCTGCTGGCTTGCTCAGCACTTAAAGTAAGTTAGATAAGTGCTTATAGATCACAGGGACAGGCATTATAAATATCCTGCTCGGCTGCATGCATATGGAGCTGCATTAAGTCCTGGGCAATGTACACGTGAATCTGGAGGCAAAACATTCGGTGCAGTTTCACTTGCTAACCACACATGTAACGACCTTCCCAACCACCCAGCCAGATGTCCAAAGATGCTGAGCTGGCTCCTCTCTGCCAGCAGATACCTGGGAAGCACCTATGTTGTCAGCAGATCCACACTGCAGAAGTGGCTGAATGCCTGCTCTCTTCACTGTCAAATGGCATCAACAAAGACCTCAAGTTGGTGGCCTTGGGGACAGCCAGAACTTCCTTCCTGCTTGTATTCCCAACAGCATCAATGGGAACTCAAAGCACTTTGAGTCTACTGGTTCTGTGCCCAGCCCAGCTGTCAACAGAAGTCTCATGACATGCGACATTTTGGAACCAGCCTCTGACTTTTGCTTCTAATGTGACCTGAAGCTGAGCCATAGGTGAAAGAATTTTCTTCTCTGAGTAATCACATTGTCTGCATCAACATGATTAAGCAAGCAATACATTCAGAGCTTTGCATATGAGATAAATTAAAGCTTTTTGTTCAATGGCACTGAATGCATTTGAGTTAAAAAGGGTGTATAGAGTGTCCCTTCAGTAACCCTGCCTTGTCATCATGATACACCACCCTGTACTTCTAGGGCTCAGAAAGATTAAGAGAAGCATTTACATCTTGCATTAATGAAGCAACAGATTATGGGGTTGTGCACTCTGTTTCAGTTTGCTTATTTTCATTTATTTATTTATTTATTTATTTCACAACCTAAGTGAATCAAAGTTACAGTGGGCTGAAGAGGATGATCTCAGTTGATGTCTGGAAGTAATTTTATAATTGCCTAATAAGTCAGAAATGACAAAACCCACTTTTTCCCTCATGGAACTGAGACCACCAGTTGCTGTGTTTCCTGCCATGCTCTACGCTGTTTGTACTCAAGGGGTTCTTTTTCAAGGGGAAAACTGTTTACATCCATGACTAAAACAGGCCATATTGTACCATGGAGGATATTTGGTTACAGAAGAAAAATATTGGAAGAAGGGGAGAGAAAATAAAAACAGTAAGTAGTGACTTAAGCCTTCAAACATTCTCCTCTTTTTTTTGCTTCGATGTTGCTTTGAGGTTTGTTTTGGAACAATTTCTTAACAGATGTCTTGGGGTTTCTCACAGATGAGAGCTCTTATTTCCCAAAAATGTTTTTATTATCTGGTTGCAGAAAGGAACACAGTTACTTTGTCAAATAAAAGGCACCTGTAACCCTACCATCATTAGAGAGTTCATAGTGACTCTCAGCAATCTTTGTATGGGGAAACTTTGCTGAAACTGACATTTAAACAGCAAGGCCTGGTGGCAAGAGGGGGAAACCTGATCTGTCCTATTTGATTCCAAACCTTCTGTGAACTCAGCAGATAACACTGGATTGCAGGATTACGACCAGGTCTCTCTCCTAGGCTGAACATGTAATTATGATAAATGACACTTCCTCATTCTACTGCTATAGCAAAGATAAACACAATGAGTCAGGTCTCAAAATAAACCATTACTGAGCTCCTTTCAGAGCCATTAAAATATCCCTCTCCTTTGCCTAACACGTGCTGCTGCTGTCTTCTGCTTGTGTGACAGATGATCTGCAGCCATCACTGGCATATGCATAGTAACCCCCAAACTTTTACTTAGGAGGACATACAGCACAAAGACAAGCTGCCATGCAAACAGAGAGGAGGGTGGATGCAATGGTTCAAACAGCCAGCCCTGTGCTTGGTGTAGTCCTTTAGTCCCTGCCCCCTTCTACAGAAAGAGGTTACATATTATGTACCCAAGTCAGTCTTCTGTGGCTGCACCACCAGATGACCAACCTCATTTATGTGGATACTCTGGTTTTTGGATTGCAGAGGTCTTTTGTATACCCTACAACAGAACAAAGGCTGGATCTCATGTGGAATCTGTAGATGATATTGCAACAAACTTAGCAGGGAAGTCATATTATTTGTTATCCTTTATCTTTTTGCAAGAACATTAGGCACTCTGAGATTGGCCAATTAGGATTATTACTTTTTGACTGGCAGGGTCCAAATTACGTCTCATTTGATTAACTCCTTTTATAGTTTATTTGCAGGTATTGGTGAATGCAGTGGGGCTGCCTGTAAGCAGTTCTTCACTGTGACAAACTTAGAGAGATCAAGTGGCTTGCCAAACATTTTTTTTACAGGATGCCTGCTGCATACAATCTGTCTTCTTGGCATCTACAAGCCTTATGATCTGCATGCCCTCCCGTCATCTGCTATTTGGCTATTGTCTTGTTTAAAAAAGGGGTTTTGGAACTTAAATGTCAACAGGTGTGACAGAGTATATGAAGGCATGATGTACAGAAACATGACTAATTATGATCTTCTTTTCATTTAAATTTTTATCCCTTTAACAATTGAAGTTAAAAATAACATGCATACAGTGCACTGTGACTTTAGAAAAAGTTCTCTAATTAATAGAGCTTCTAATTAATGAAGTCTTACAATCTGTGTTGGTTATAAGTCATCCCAACTTGTACACGTCTCGCTGTTTACTGCAAGTCTGGTATCAAGCTGATCTGTCAGGCATTTCGTACGTGGCGTTTCTGGAGTAGGGGCAAGGGTCTGACCAGCATCTAACCCACATAAGCAGCTTCTGAACAGATGGGACTGGAGGCCTGGCAGCTGAAACAACCAGTCTGTTCATCGACTGTGGGCACAGAGCATAGCCTGTCCAGACAGATTTTTGCACCTTGAGTTAGAATGCCTATGGCAAAGGTGTTGTACAAGGAGATCTGTGAGCATTTTAGAGTTCTGAATCCAAATATCATGGATGTGAAATGCCAAATGGTAGAAAGTATTAGTGCCTCATTAAAGTGTTCCTCAGCACATACTTCTGCAGAACGGTGTTCCACAAAGAGAGAAACAATTTTTTGGTTCTTCTGTTATTTTAGAGGTGAAGAGCGAGCAGAGGAGGTGGGAGCACAGACCTCACTATGACATATGGCAACAAAGAATACACACTATCTTTCCTGCTTGTTTCTCCCTAGAGACACAAAGGAAAAGAAAATTTATGGGTTGTTCTTCATCACATACAGTTGCTTAGATTGATGGGAAAGAAAACCACATGGACTCCCATCCATACATTTCAAAAAATTTACCAAAGGATAAAGAAATGGACTGCCCTTTATACAAAGGACATGATCCAGAATACCTACCTTGTATCTAAAGTACTGATTTGTGCTTTTCTTTAAGCATCTGTTACTCCTTGCCCTGTGCAGCTTTATTAGGATAAATAAGGAAAATATATCTGAGGGCATAAGACGGAGAGAAGCAAGGCAAAGAAATACCTACATTTTTATGATTATTTTCAGGAGATGGATTCTTCTCGGTGCTCTATCATCAGTTTTATAGTCACTAGCTACTCTGCTACACCCAGGGTCAGAGCAATCATATTTGTCTATACTTGTTTGTGCAAGCATCAGTGAGGTAAAGCAAAGTATGAAATGTCAGTAACACCAGTGTTGTAATTCTACTCTCATTGCCTCACATTCAGATTTTCCTGAGTTCCAGATACTGACTGTTTCTTTCTAACTGTGTCATTGCCTCCCATACTCAACTTATTCCAGGCAGTGCCATTAGGTTAATGCAGAGGCTGAGCACAGCACTATGCCAAAAAAAATCACCAAAATAGGTCTGTGTAAAAAAACTGTGATGAATTTGCAAAGCCTTCTGTAAATGCCTAAGGACTTCACACTCTATAAATATTTAAAGCAAATATCTCCCAATACATAAACACACTCATTTCCTGCTGATAAACCCAGACACATCAGCAGGGCTGGAGAGAAGGCAGTTATGTGCATTCAGATGTTGTTTAGCAATCTCTAAATGCAATGCAACTTTTTTGTGTTAATTCTTCCTTTTCACTTATCCATTTTGTCATCACATAGCATTTAAAAAATCCAGGAAATGTAATCCAGCTCCTAATCTGAGCTAATAGGAACTGTGTCTAATTAAAAACTCATCAGTGTAAAAATGTTTTGTTCACAGCAAAAAAACCCCTACAATACACAACTCTTAAAAATTCCATCCTACAGTACCACTACTTTTATTTCTTGTGCATGATCTGTGCAATTAGACAGCAATTTACCTCAATTAAACATCACATACATGCAAGAAAAGTCTTGTTTACGCTAAACAGTTTGGGAAGATGAAAGGTGTTTTCTAACATGGGAGTCAGCTCATCCACTACGAAAAAGTAACAACTCAGGGGCAGTTAAGTAGCTCCTGTCTACTACAGCTCAGTCTAGTATTACATAGCAGCAGAGCATTAATAATAATAATAATAATAAAATGTTATCAAGTACGATCTATCAAAGAAAAGCTACACAGGGAGAATATACTTCTGTGTAATAAACAGTGCATCTGGGTCATAAAGGTCTTCAAACAATTAGGCCTCGTTTTTCTGTCTCAGATGTGCAGCGCCTGCTCTCGTTCTGTTTGCCTGCTCTGATTCAGATGTAAGCTGGATTCAGGGGGCGTTCAGAAACTGCTGCCATTGTGTCTGAGGCACTTGGGCTCTTCTCAATGCTCTGCTGAATAACTGAACCCTGGCTCTGATCTTCCGACCTAGTGCCATCTCTGAAAGGACACAAGGACAGCAAATATAGAGATCTACCTCCAGCATTCTGAAATCTGGCACTGTCCCAGAGCTCCAGGAGCTGCTTCACTGCTCTCTCTCCCCAGATCTGCCAGATGGTGAGTGAAAGCCCAGAGAGCATGTGGACTGTTGTCTTTGCAGTTTTATCGTTTAGATCCACTACAGAACTCAAGTAGGTATGTTGTTTGCTTACCAGTGCTTGTTTGCATTGCTGCATTTCTACCATTCCTGCCTGGAGAGCAGCCTTCCTCTCCCATATACAGAAGAACAATGCTTTGCAGGGAAACACTTATCGATGCACTCGGGAGAGCTCCTGCTGCCTTTGTGTATCCGCTTGCTAAGTTCCAGTAAACTTCTCTAACTTATTTAGTAATGTGGAATAAACTTTGCATTTAAAATAGGTCCTGACCCCACAAACTCAGAACAGCAGGAGCATTGAGTTTTAAAGGCTTTAACCCCTGCAGATCTGAAGAAGCTGCTTCTTTCCCCCCACCCCGTAGCAGCCAAGAATGGCACAATTGGAGGTGGGTCAGGAAAAGTGGATGCTTACAAAGACAGGTGTACAGATCTATGACATTTGCTGTCTGCCCTTACCAGTGCAAGACGGTTTTGTTTTCTATTTCTGGCCTTTGCCTTGCTTCCTTTGCTCCAGAGCACGATCTTCCTGTTCAAGCAGTGCTACAGATTACCTTTTTTTGATACCATATTGATCTCTACCTGCAGCTGACAGCATGCAAGGGTTGCCTGGATTTTTTCTGATGAAAGTTAAAAGATTTTTAATGATGTTTTTTGCCATGAGACACAAATGAAGCCTTTGCTCAAATCACTGAGCCTTATTTAAGCATACAGTGACAGGGTCATGCTATTTCTTTGACTCTTTAGGCCAATTTATTCCATTTAAATTAACACTACATCAACAAGTTCTTGGCTTCTCTGCGGTCACCAAGGCTGCCAGTAGTGATGATGACATTTGCAAATGAAACCTTGCCTGCTGTGAGCTGCTGGGTTGGAAGGCGACTGCTAGACATTTGAATCCAGTGTTAAGTAGTACTGTGGTGATGTTTTGGGAGTGAATTTGTAACAGGTTTCCTATTTGTCTTCATTTCAGGGGTACTGCATTACTTCAACAGCCTGAATCACACCATGAAGCTTGTCTTGTTACAGTGTACAGAGTCTATACATCTCCTTGCATGGCCTATAGGGTCTGGCATCTTAATCTATTTGTTTTAATCTATTCCCACTTCTAGATTTTTAGTTGTTCTTCATTCTTTACGCTTTATCTACATTTGATTCTCACTTCTCTTGTCTGCTTCCACAGATGTAGAAATGAAGAGAATTTATTTGGTTTCCCTTCCCCCAGGATGAACCTGAGGAACACATCTTCCCACCTCTTTCAATCACCAAACTGAGATAAATGGCTCTTTCATAAGCAGGTGATGCACTATGATGACATATGCTCAGCTACAAGAAACTGTGAAGTATGCATGGTAAAATAATTTACTCAATGTTTTATACAAATCAAAGCAGATTCTATTCAAACAGAGCAATATCCTGCCAATTGTATGGAGAAGCAGTCAAGCCTAGAAAGGCACCTTTTTTTTCAGACCTTTTCATAAGCTATCCACATTTTTGATTCAAAAGTAACACTAGGAGTTAGCAATTACATACACAGGGACCATCTCTACTCTGAGCTCAGTGTGGCCATTCATACCTATCCTAAGCAACTGCAGAACAGCACCCGAAAGAGGCAGAATGCTGCACCTGCTTCTTAGAAGTGTCCTGGAAAGACATTGCAAAGGAGATGGAGCCTCACCACGCTCTGCTGTGATCACCGAGGTGTCTGACCCATCTGGAGGAGCATTGTCAGTGAAAGGGACTGAGAGAGAGAAAAAAAGACTGAAGCATTCAGTTGTTATAAAGTTCTTCCATGTATTTTTGCTTCAATGGTAGAGGAAAGCCTTATGAGAGGAAAAAGGAGTGCAATATGCAGACACTGGTGATAGCAGCAGAGGGAAAACGTGGAAATTTTGCTGTGGGTAGACACAAATCAGCAAATTGGAATAGATTTTTTTCTCTATAAAAGGAGGAGAGCTTCCACACATACCTGCTAATTAATAGGACACCTTTAAGTGACAATATCAACAGGAAGTGCAAATCCTAACTAGTTTGGTTTCCTTTGTACAAGGTTTTAGTCACTGAGCAAGCAGTAGGTAAGTGTACTGTATAAAAAGCTATGATAAATTCTAAATTTTCATGCCAACACAGCTTCTACCTCCACTTTTTGCTGACAAATTCTTGCATACAAGAAGTAGGATAATTAATGGAAGCGATTCAGAGTAGAAGACACAACATGAAGGCAGAGGTTCTGCTGCTGCTGTTCTTAACTTCTCACAGGAATGCCCCTGCTCTTTTTTGAACATCTAGTCAATTAATATTAATTTCCAGTTGTTTGTGTGTGTTTCCCCAGGGTAGGTAGCAGAAGTCATGGTCATTTTTAACAGTCTATATAAAGAGAAGTTCATGTGCTCCAGTGAGGTGATGGTTACCTGCCATTATGCAAACTGAGAAATTCAGGCTTTATCAAAGACTGGGAATTCTAGACTAGACAGCAGTGGGGCTGAGCTCTAGTCAATCTAAACTATTTCCTGATCCTACAAAACATGCCTGGAAACATTACTTTCCACTTGCTGGAAAGGCTGGCTATAATCCTGTGGATATCAGAAGCAAACCAGCAAGAAGAGGTGGAAATTCACTCCTCTGTGTGGCCACCTTGACCATCTCTTGAACTGCAAAAGTTGATAACAATATTTAAGAAATGGTAAGTAAAAACATAAGAGGGAAATATCCATATTTCAATTAGTTGGTTTTTTTCCTTTCTGATTACTGACAAAGTTGTTTGGAAAAGTCTGATGTTTCTATTTTAAAATAAGCTAGGAGAAAAGGGAAATATATTTCCTGTGCATCTTCCTTTGTCTCTGTGTGACTTCATAATAGAATTAATTGTCACTCTGTGTCTTATCTGGGAAGAGGGAAGGTTTTGATTTGGAACAATATTGCAAAGAGCACATGGAAGCAGAAGCAGGCATGGATCTTTGGTACTTGGACAGAAAGATCAGTCACTTTTGGATCAGAGGTGCTGGCAAACCATTGAAACAATCTGTTGAGGCAAATATTAAAAGGACTGCACAGTGGAAATCAGGACTACGTACTGCCTGTAACAGGTTGCCTACTGTTCAAGGTTACAAGTCTAATGTACACAAAATAAGGTCAATCACAGCAGCATCTGATGCATTCAATGTATTTTTGGATGTGTGTGACTTCTCAATTTCACACCTGCTCAGCAGGGCTTGATTCCTATGTTGCAATTGCTTCTGACTCAGTAGGCATTACAAATAATCAGTGCTCCTTGATTTCTCCACCTCTCTTCTCGAGGAATCTGTTACCTACATTTGGTTTCATGCCAGATCAAAAGCAACTAATTCCATTTTTAACCCTGAAGCTTATAATAATTTCTCTCCTCTTCTACCCTTTTCCCTCACTGTGAGAGGGTAATGACCCATTTTGAAAGGGTCTGTAACAAAGCCTCTTCACCACACAATTTACTAGTTTACAACTATTCCAAAAGCTCTACTGGATTCACAGAGAGAAAATAACCTTTACAACAGGTCTCAGAATAGCAAGAACAGCCAGTCAACTTTGCAGCGACGCTAATCACTTTTCCTAAATTCCATGTATTTGGGGTCTGAAAAAGTGGGTCCCTAATCTATTTCTTCAGGCAACACAAAATACACTGAAGATATTTCAGTTCTGCCCACACCATGCTCACATGCAGACTGCTCAGTACACTGGCACAGCTGCGTGAAGATGCCTCCTTGCAGAACTATCCCCTCTTCCCCATGAACAAGTGGGGTGTACTTAATTATCCACCTTCACAATACATTCGCCACAGGTACCAAAACACACGCAGAATACAATTACTGTGGCTTACTCTACTCACCTAACTTACTGCTCTGTTGGTTATTAAAGATGTTAGTTAGTTAGTTTGGCCCATAATTGCCAGCCTGCACATTGTAGAAGAGCTCTGGAAAAGAAGCTCTATGAGAAGTAACATACTCCAGGGAAGATAAAGCTTTGAATAAAAATGTTCTCATAGTCAGAGAAAGAACAGGTAGAGTAAGTAGAGGTGAGATCTAGGATCAAAAATCTGATGATTCTTCTTGGCTTGCATTTATTGGTGCAGACAAGGGTGGAAATATAGCACAACTTCTCACAGCCTTGTGGGCTACACCTGCTTTGGTTCTCCCTCCAGCAGTACAGGGAGCTAAAGCTGAAGGGTAGAAGTCCCTTACAAATAAGCAGCAGCCACAGTCCCATGACACTACCAGGGTAAGCAGGGCCATGCCTCTAACTGGAATGTGCATGGCTGCTTCTTAAAACACTGTTCAGGAATGTTTACCTTGGAAACTGCAATGCTTCAGCCTGTGCTCTTCAGCAAAGTCCTGGAAGAATGGTCACTGGGGAAACTGCCAGCTAGCAGGAGCCCTGCCTTGTAGAAGAGGGAGACCATTAGCACACTGCTACAGTGTGCATAATGGGGTGGGACTGATGTGGGGTTAGACAGTGCACTCATGTATAACATAGTAGTCAGAAAATCTTGTTGTTCTTCATTGATCTAAACTGCTTGCTCCCAGTGTTCCCAAAGCCAGAGGCACAGAGTAAACAGATCACTGAGTTTGTGTGAAATCATTTATACAAACAGGGTCAATGGAGTTATGCATTGTTGTCTTGTGGCTTTCAGAACAGGGACATTTATAGAGATGCTCCAAACATTTGTGACGGATATATGGAGAACAAAGTGAACATTGCTGGTGTTAAGTCACAAAATTCACTTTATGAGTGACAAAGAGGTGTTTACCAAGGATTGTACATGCTGAAATTAGTCACATTTTCCTATTTCATCTGATTTCTGCATTTCCCTTGCTAAGAAAGATCATAGGTATTTCAGGAATAGAGGACTAGATACCTGGGCAAATACCATAGTCCTATTTCCACTCAGACTCTCACTGACAATGTATTTTTTCCATCACAGCTGTGCTTCATGTGCTAGCTCTGCTTACAAAGCTTCAGTTCTTTTCAGGTTATCAGTAAAAGGAGCTCAGTGAATTGAAGAATAGCACTAATAGCAGGAGCCTTGACCATGTTTGTAGCAGGTGCTAGTTTATACATATCACACCCTCTTTCAAGGTACTTCATAAATTAATAAAATGAAAGCACTTGAACTATTGTGCTATATAAAATAATGGAGACAAAACATACAAATATTTCTCATAAAACTCCTTACAATGGATTCTAAGTGTCTCATTTTATTAATAAGGATTCCAATCTACAGCTGACAAACATTCCAGGGAAAGAGGAATAAATTAATCAATCCTTCCCTTTTATAACGATCAAAACAAACCACATTGCTTCATCTCATGTTTAGGCAGAAACAAGGGATAATTTTTTTGAAGTGGTTACCAAAAGATATCCACCTACCCCTGCAACTGTAAAGAGCCCAGGTGGCTCAAACAATGTTTATCAATCCTTTTCCTGAGCTGCTGTTGGTGCATTCGAGCAGATCAATTGTATTCAGTCAAGGTGGTGGTGTTCATTCTGCAGTACCTCCTTGACCTGCAGGATATTTCATTTTTTTGCAATGCACCGCAGCTGCTGCATGGGTAAGACATGTCCCTTTGGCTTGCCGTTTGTCTGGCAAGCTTATGTTTCCACAGGCATGTCAACACCTCCTTGGATATTAGCACAACTATAAATGTTAGTTTATGCTAATAAGTAAGACATTGAAAAACAAAGGAAAGGTCAGAAAGTGTAGTTTTATATTAAGTGTGATTTCCCAAGACAAAATAAACCCTATTCGCAGCACATGCTTACACTTT
This sequence comes from Cisticola juncidis, assembly GCA_013400215.1. Lineage (NCBI taxonomy): Eukaryota > Metazoa > Chordata > Aves > Passeriformes > Cisticolidae > Cisticola > Cisticola juncidis. The sequence continues at coordinate 567,421 of VXBR01000130.1, read as the reverse complement.
TCCAAGAGATATATTTATAGCTGGGAATATGTACTTTGGCTAACCCTATTGTAAGCACAGAGAAGGGAGGAGAGGAGGTTTTTTTTTTTAACTTTTAAAGTAAAAGGGAGGTTAATTGGTTCTGCTAGCTGAAGGGCTATGTGCCAGGCAGCGGGAGCATGCATTGTAATAGAAGAGCTACAGAGACAAATGAGCCAGTCCACAAGATGAAAAAAATCCACCTAATGCCTTGGGAAAAGGAGGGGAAAAAACCACAAGGCACAAATAAAATAAAGTAAAATGAAATAAATTACAAGCAAGAAATGTCTGTCTACTTGAGGTACAGTGATTTTAACCAGAATCTCATGCAAATAATAAATAACTCTTTGTTCAGAAGGGTAAAGAACATATTTTTTTCTGCGCTGTAATTGCTAGAAGAGGCGGTCAAGTCAAGACTGAAGTACTGCTTTCTTGTTGCCATCATATTTACCCTTTCTGGCCCAGAGACTCTAGAGCCCAAAGTAGCTAAAGGCATCCCATCATTAAAGGTTCTTGTCATCATCACAAAGAACATATCTCACTTATTTTTGTCCCTTTAAATCAGGGTTGAATGATTTGTGTGAGCCAAGCAGCAGTAAAAGCAAGCAGGAACAGATCTCATAGAACCTGAAGGAAAATCACTGAAGAAAGGGACAGCTACTCCATGGCAATGTTTCACAGACAATGTTTCACAGGCCATGACAAGCACGTACATAAACTTATCACAAAATATTTACAGAAAGAAGGGCAGATCTTGATAGAGAAGAGAAGTCCTACTTAATTTTCTTATTTATCCAACTTTTTTTCTGCTTAATTGCAAGGAGCATAATTATCTTTAATTTTCTTATTTTTTCATATTTTGTGTAGTTCCCTGTGCCTTTCTTCTTTCTTTCTTTTCTCCTTTGGCAGAAACTACAATTCTCCTTCAACAGAGACCTGCTTTGGAGAATCTCTTGTACTTACCCATTACTCTTGACTTAAGGTCACACATCCATTTCCAGCACTGATTGATGATAGTACCTGGTATCATCCCAAGCTGCACAGAAGCCAATGAGAGCACCTGCAGTAGCCCATCTTCAGGAAAAGTGTCAGCTACCACTTACTGCAGTGACAAAACTGCTGTTAAAATACTAATAGTTTTTCTCAGGTTTTCATTTTTATTCACAGCATTATAAAAGCTCACGAAGTGGTACTATCTCTGTGGTACAGACGGAATTTCATGAAAACTTACAGAAGGAACAGTATGAGCCAGAACTGGTGTGTGACAGCAATTTCTTCCAGACCTAGCTGGAGTCAGAATGCACAGAGATTCAAAGGTGTTTCATTCAACAGGAATTAAGACCCTGAGTAGCTTTCAGGATCTGGAAGAAGCAAGATTAAGATACGGATGTCTGGAAGATATTTTGGTCTGACTCTACACAGACCTAAGTTACTTGGGGTTTTAAGTCCCACTTTCAAACATGATCTTAATGTAACTGCTTAGGATCACACCTTCTCCATGATTTTTACAGGAATGCCCACTTGGATGGACAAGAGTTTGCAATTTGGACCAGAAATAGTCCTTTCCTCCTAACAGACCCTTTACTTTATTGGATGTCACAGCTCATGAGCTTAATATTCTTCCCTGTAATTGCTAAAATTGTTAAAATTTTGCTTTCTGCCCTACAAAGTGTGAAACAGCACATTTAAAAATGTTTATCAGTAATGTTAATGGAAAATTTGGAAAATCTGCTGTGCAAATTCCACAGTGAACTGCTGAGATCAGAGTCTTCTTTTCTTGTGTCTCTTCAAATGTACTACATTTCCTTTGGTAAGTCAGCTGTAAAATTTTACTTAATAACTAAAATAAAGTTATGACATTGTTTCCACTGGGATTGAACAGACCTGTAACTTAGAGAAACTCAGAGAAGGAGATTAGCAAGGAGTCCTTTTTCTTTCATTTCGTATTAATAGAACACCAAACCATGAAGCACTGAAATTTCCAAAGTGAAATTACTGCTATATTTCACAGGCTGTGAATGCATACGTTTTTCATGTGCTTGGCACACATTAAAAGACATTTTTATTTTTTGCAGGTTCATCTTTTAAAAGGCAAATTTTAGAAACTGTCCATCCGATCAAGCTTAGTGCATTGCTATGCGAGTTTCTAGTTTTTGTAAAAAAGATAGACACTGTATAGATTAAACTTTTTTTTCTTCATAGAATATATTGGGCATTAATATACATAGTACTCACACACACATAATATTAATAAAAATCATGACTTAATAGCCATGTGCAAAAAATATCTTCTGTGGAATTAAACAGTAACATTGGAAATATTTTGCTTCCAACGTATCATTTTTATTCTTCTGGAAGGGGTAACTGTTGTGAAAAATTTTCTGTTACTCTCTCCAGTAAAAGGCCATGCTAACATTTGCTGAATGGCCTAGTTTCCAAATTTTCTTCTTTCCTCCTCACCTCAATAAAGACCATGTGTTCTTGTATTTATGTTAACATAATCATTTCTGTTTCTCACTCTTGTTACAAAGCACCGCCAGGATATTTATGGAAAAACATGCAAGGTGCACAATTCTGGTTAGTTTTCTTTTAAATTTTCAAATGGAAACTGAAGTAGTTTTTTTTCTTTATGTACTGTTGGTGTTTTGAGGTCTCTTACAGAGTGATGTGTAGAATGGAATATCAAACAAAATAGTTCAATAAGAACTAGGCAGGACAGTGGAAAAACACCTTTTTGATTTTGCCACTTTAAAAAACGTATGTGGAGAAATTAAAAACATAGATATTTTTGAATGAAGACTTAGAGCATTTTCCTAAAAAAAAAAAATTCTAGAAGTTCCAAGTAAGAGATTCACACTTTTTCTTTTGTCTTAGTTCTTTTTATGGAACAATTCAGTAAAGCTTAATGGAATACACATCCCTGTAATTTACATTTTTCACCAAAAGGATTGCTTCAGCTAGAAACTGACATAGCTCTGAACAAAAGAAATTGAATACATTCTGTTTTGCCCTTACTATGATTTATTTGTTTCCCTGAAAAGAGAAACCTTCCTGAGTCTTACCATTTGCCCAGGTGAATTCAGAATAGTTAAAATGGAAATATTCTGATAATAAACAAAACAAAACAAAAAAGCCCGGGGAAAAAAAATCAAGAATTGTTGTAATCATCTGAGAATACTATTGTATGCATGGCTGAAAAAGTGTGAATTTTTATTAGTTTAACTACTGGGATGACCAAAAAACTGTAACTTCTCATTCACTTTTATGGGAACATAAAAGTTAATGATAAAACTTCACAGAAACCTAGCTTCATTGATGTGTGTGTTTTCAAAGCAAATGAAATATAAGCCATAAAATGTGATTCCATAACCATTTTTCAAAAATGTTTAAAATTGTATTTTTATTTATATGACATAGATGAAAAAAAGGAAAAGGAAAAAAGAAAAGAAAGGTTATTATATTTAGATTTTTTTTATTAGAGAAATATTTGAAAACTCCACTGAGATTTTCTGTTACTATAAATAATTAAATTATCTGAGTAGATAATTTTTAAAGAATTCTTACAGTTCTGTCTCATAACTAGAAGTTTTTGAGCCTTTATTTTCAGTTTAAAATTGCTCATTGCTATTTTTACTTCAACAATATGAATTTTTTAACTTTTAAAAGGTTTATTTGGGAAAAATATGTAACTAAAGCCTCTTTAATACATATATAGAGTAAAAATTTACCAAAATGTCATTACAGTGTTATAACCTGCTGCTAGATTTATACATTTCTTAGAATGGAAATGGGAATATTTGCTTATCTTCATATATGCTCGTGCATATTCCTTAGAAGAGAAAATGGATTTTACTCACATTATGGAATACATTCACCTTGCACTATAGAAATCCTTAAGTGCACAGTGGTGCTGAGGAAATGAGCAGTGCCCACAGACAACAAATGTCAACTAGAAATATCAGACTTTGCATTTTTTTTTATTATTTCCAGGCAAGACGGAGAAGAAACTGCCCCATCCTCTATGCTAAAATTGGGCTAATCAAAGACATCAATCAACTTCACTCTGTGGAAGAAGTGCTGTGAAAAACCTGTTACAGTACATTGAGTTGTGGGTTTTAGTATTCAGCCGTGCACCACTGGCATCAGGGGCTAGAATATTCTAGCATACACATATAGCGTATGTTAAATGAAGTTCCACTCCATGCAACACTTGCACATCAAAATGATAGTAAGAGCTCCATTTAGGACAGGATGAGCAGTATAATTTCTGTTCTGTGAATTCCCACAACTTGCACCTTGTGGGAAAAGTGAGGCAGACTGACAGAAAGCTAGGAAATTAGTTCTGATGTGGTTTTGCTTTCGCATCAGAAAATATTGAAATAAGCACTCCAGACAAATAGTTACCCTTTTCAAAGCTGCACAACCTTTCTCCTTCATTGCCCACTCTCAGTCTGAGAATGGGAGAGAGACATCATCTTGCAAACAGAGGTCAGACTGGAAAGAACAATGCCGTGAATGACTAATGAAATGCTCTGATTCATGAGGAAATCTTGATTTACATTTCAAATCAATAGTGATCTCTACCCAAAACAGGTTTTAAGCTAAGAAAAAAGTGAACTCTGCATTTCCTTTGAGATAGTTTGTGAAGCATAACACACAATGGCTAATCTTTCATGTTTTTGCTTAACACTAAGGTACCCATCAATCCTTGCTAAAAGAATACAGCAATTCATGAAAGCAACCTATATTTTCTTGTTGGTTTCCTATATGTCAAAAAAAAAAAATTCCAATTACTGGAATTACTTTATGTAGTATTCTCTCTTACATATAATTGACATAGATTCTAGTCCTAAATACAGGCTGGTTTCCATAATAGCTTGTAAGGAGAAATGCAAGGTAATGCTATCACTAACAAAACTTTCTTATTAACAATGTATTACTTTAAATATCCTTCCTTTTATCTATGAAAGGTTTGGTTACTGTACCTCCTCCATAGTTTGACTTTTGCTTCCTATGCAGTGTATAAACTAGTAGCCTCAGATAAGGTTCATGGGAAAACNTTTTTTTTTTTTTGCTTTCTTTTTGCTCACAGTCTTTGCCAAGAATAAGTTCTTAGTGCTCAGCACTGCTGAAATGGATGGGCTTTAGTAGCAGGGAGTCATAAATAGATGCAAACTTGTGTGGCCCTCACGTCAGTGTGCTGTGCAATTAAAGCACAGCACACTGAAAGAGTGGCAACAACACTTTCAGGAGTGGTTTAAAGCATTTTGCTTGCTCTGGCAAAAAATTAACCAGAGAGCAGTCCCTCACTCAAATCAGCTTTGATTACCCAGTAGCAGACCAGGTACCCAAAATGTATTTCTCCATCAAGTTTTAGTGGAGCGGATGCATTTTGAGACAAGGTGACATGAATTAGTGACAAGAATATGTCTTACCTTCTATCTTAGTTTGGCTGGTCATGCTGCTCTGGCAGGTTGTGCCTAAGCTGAGCTCTGCACTCATTCACAATAATCCTGTCAACACAGCTGTAGCTGCCAGCCCAGATGTGACTCCAGAGCCTCTGTGCAGTTCCACTGTTTACTTCCCTCTGGAGATATCCAGGGGAAAAAGAAAACTGATGGGATCTGAGGCATCTAATGCCAATGAAGTTGTAGCAATAGTAAGGTAGGAAAGATTTTGCCATGCCTGAATGTTTGTTACACATGAATTTTTTTGTACCAGAGAGAATAAAGATGGATTTTCAAGTGCTAGCACTGGCAGTAGTTGAAAGCACTGGCCATTGGGAAATCCCTAGCTCATTTTTATGCTAGCACACTTTGCCTATCACCTTTGTGAACAGATACTCTGCACTCTCACTATGTTGCTTTCACAGGTACAAGTTTCAAACTGTAATTGCAATTTAAAGCTGGAAGCATGCACACTGCTGATTGCAGGTGAGGTGCCTTTTGCTGGCTGTCTGCACTTCAGAGCTTTTTGTTTGCCCAGTGGGGTGCACTCTCCAGGTATGAGTATCACATTAAATCCTAGCAGAAGATTATATGGATGACAGAAAGTACTAAATTACTGAGGAATGTGCTATGTAGAAGGAGGAAAAATGTAAAGAAAAATGTCACCAAAAATATCACACAAAATTTCTCCAACAATGAGAACTGCCTCAGACCCTGTAGTTATTCTTTCTAAAGACTAAAAAGTGCTTTGACCTTGTCTTCAAAGGTAAACCCCAGAGCATCTTGTAGCAAACCACTGTGTTTCCCTCTCAGGAATTTTTTTTTTTGTCTGGAGAGCAAAAAATCATGAAAGCTGCCACTCTGGCCTAACATATCTTTGGAATAGTCTTGGTGAAGAACAGAAACATAAAAAAGTATTAAAAAGAATTCTGTGATTAGATACAGAATCAAAGAGAGTAAAGCAAGGAGATAAAGTTTGAGAATTGTGTTAAAAAAACAACTGGAAAAGACAAAGGAAGAACCAAGCTACCTTTGTTTGACAGCAACTCCACTCAACTGATTTCTTTTTTGAAGGGAAAGAAAGGAAGGAGTTTGTTTGTGTATTTTTTTCCCAAGTGAAACTGCAAGTGGCAATTTGAGATAAAGAAAACATGATTATATAAGCAGATTTAAGCTCTGATAGAAAGGTTAATGATCCAACACTTGGAAGTATGCCAGGACACATTAGTGACCATAAGAAGTCATAAATTTGGTTTGCTATTAAAATGAAAGAAGGCCTGTAGTACAGTATCTCTTGTAAGCCTGGTGAAACACTGGCTAGGTGATGAGTTGAGAAAAATAAAACTTTTAATTCAAAAACATCATTTCTGATGAGACCTGAGTTGTATCTGGAGATCATCCATTTGAATCCCAACAGCAAGCCTCTTTCAATTTCAAGAGAGGAGAGGAGATTGGAGGAGAGGAGATTGGAGGAGATTTGAGGAGATTTGAGGAGATTCGAGGAGATTCGAGGAGATTGGAGGAGATTGGAGGAGAGGAGATTTGAGGAGAAGGGAAGGG